>CM076581.1:153447906-153712553 GCA_034641835.2 Pinus albicaulis | reverse complement strand
TGGGTCACCTCCTACATCTTGAACTACTACAATGGTCTTTCCCATTCGACACTTCATTATCCAATAGAGGTGGATTGCCTGTTTGAACAGGGACAAAACAGGGATACTCTTTCTCTTGTATTCCCTGGAAGTTTCCATAGGTTCCATTTCGCCATCTCATATGCCATCCTCAACTTTAATGTTATCAAGAAACATATTGTGATTATTTATGTCTAGCCAATATGATCTTAACAATTTTAATCATTTTATATATTTGATCCTGAGATTTAGGGTTAACCTGATTGTTCCTAGTTGCTTAACACAAGAACATAGGCTTCAATCCATCATAAGCGTAAAAACACTTCTTTATTAGAAATATCACATTATCCACATTAAAATAAACCATAAAAATAACTAAATTATTATTATTATTATTTATAAAATAGTTAATACATGAGTTAAAAATAAATAATATTTTTAACTATTCATATCCAATATACCAAATATTAATATTACATTTTTTAATTAATTAATTTAAAATAAAATTAACTAGAAAAACATAACTAAAATCACATAATCTTATCATAATATATTCTCGAGAAATTAAATCTCTACCATTTACTTAATAATTAAATAATATTAAAATAAATAAGATACACCACACATTGGTGTTTCAGGGAACTGACAGGTTCGACCAACCGGAGTGTAATTTTGCGATGGTCGAAGGAACTGGAAAGTTCAGATTTTCTCGTGGCTTTTTAACCCCACGTTTTTGCTCCCGTAGTAGTCAAAACGTTGTGGAAAATGTTTAGGAAATTATGTCAGTGTATCATAGGTCAATATTTTTATTTTTCATAAAAGGGTGATCCAATAATTTCTTATTATTATGTTCTCTAAGTTTTCAATTTATTTTTATTTTTTATTATTAAATTCTATTTAAATACCAAATAAACACAATTTTTATACAAAAATTTCAACTTAAAATTTATCCATTATTTTATTAATGGAATTATTCGTGCCTGCCTTGTAGGACTATAGCAATCGGTAAGTAGTTGACCAACAATTAAATCATCTTTTGACCAAACATTTTTTCTCTTTATTACATTTTAACCAAAGTTATAAAAATTTTATTTTGATGTTATCAATTCAATGGAATTTTAAGCTAACTTTGAGTTTCGAGCTCTTGTTGCATGCCAAGATATATAAAGTAATAAAATTAGGGTATAAGTTTTCAGTTTCATTGAATTACACCAAAACCTGAACTAATATTAGTTTGGAATTAACATTAATCCAACATATTTAATGTTACATTTAATTTTTGCAATTTAATGTTTGTTTGTGGTGTGATAATACATTTACAGTTCCTTTTCCCTTTCCACATGCAACAGGTGCCACCTTTTTTTGTCCACAACTACTATCAAAATGATATTTGGAGTGCCATTTGTCTTCACACCACCTCGCAATTTTCCACGACCTCTACACGGCTTCACCCACCTTTCCTCACGACCTCATCCTTTTGAGGCATCTAACACATTGCAAACATATTATCCTTTTGCTACATCTAACACATTGCACACATTTTTGCTAGCCTGTTCGACAAAGATCTTTGCATGCCTGTTTGACAAGGAGAAATATTTGAAGACTCTTCAACTGCATCAGTGGAGGAACACAAAATGAGAATCCATGAAAAAATGGATATGTCGTGTTGCCTTACTCATCATATCCCATACAATGGACTCCGAGGTGGGGGAGCAGATTCTTCAGCCATTCACAAGCAGAGGATTTTGTGTTATGGCAGCGGCACCTGCTCTTCACTACCTCTTCAAGAGAAATCCAATGGAGAAATGGCCGAGAAAGATTGTGAGCAGTGATATGGATCCTCGGGCAGTCCCATTCGCCCAGAATTTGTTGAACCTCCTCTGCCTCGTCGTTAATTACAAGTATAGAGGCATCTACATCGATGTGTAAGTCATACTTCTCAGAAGCTTTTCGAGCCTAAAAAACACCATCGGAGCGCATATTGCAGATCCTAAAAGTGGGTGGTGGATTAAGCTAAATAATGCAGGTTTGGTATTCCATAAATGACATCCTCTGCTATTGAAATTCATAGAGGAGTTTTCCCTCAAGTTCAATGGTAACATATGGGGCCAAAATGGTAAAATTGGTCAAAAGGCTAATTTCCAACGGGACTCACCATGACTTCAAAATAATTACTAAAAGCACATCACTAACACTGACATCTAAATAATAGAACTTATTGCGGTAAGCATAGTCGCACGAGATTCTGAAGCTACATAGCCTAAAGCAATAGTGAAGGTTTTCATTGCTTACCACTACTATAGAGGCAATAATACAAATTGCAACTTTTCTTTGTTAGCCTACAGTACTATTCATTTTTGCATTATTTTCTTGTTTTATGTTTTAACTCAAGTTTTAGCCTTTCTACCTTCATCATAATATTTTGCTGATAGAATAAAGGAATCACATTAAATCAGATAAAACCCATCATGTAAGTACTCGTACTGTCAAAAAATTTCAGTTAGAAACACAATTTTATGATAAAAATGAAATCAAATTTGTTATTCACTTATTACTGAGATTGATCTAACGCAAGAAAAATCCTAGAAAATACCAATTTGTTCAGTTTACATGTTCATATGAATCTTATCAATAAAATATGGTACTTGGGTGCAATCGAAGCACAATGGGTTAATATAAGGCATCTTTAAACTCTTGGAATTGCTGAGCAGCTACGACAGTCGAAAGAAACTTAAATTCACAAGTGCCCATTATTATATGTTGATGATGTTTTCATATTTGTAGTGTGAAAGTTAAATTGATTTCTGTTAGCAGAAAAGGTATCAATTTCCATGAATCGGAGGTTAACTTGTACATTGTACTTGGCTGCAAGAGATCCTATCCACCTTCATCCATTATAGAGTATCGATACTATCAATTCCTGACATGATTATTTACTTAGGTATCTTGCTATACCGTAGTTAGATTTTTTCTCCATAAGAATTGTTTATGTTATTCCCCATAACAAGTGGTTCTTATTATTCCAACTCGTAAAGGTGGGAAAAAAATGGGACAATATGTGGAATCTAAATGCTTTCTCACAATAACTAAAATGGCCAAAATGTTCTGATTCATATGAGTTACCTTCCCCTCAACCATCATTACAACGTCTCTCTTTTCCAATTATCTGTTAAAATAATTGCAAGAGGAACAAGGGAAAATAGGAAATGCAATTCAAGATTTTACAGATATATGTGGAGGATTTAAGCTACCTACATCTCTACCATTTTTAAGCTACGTGCATCTTCCAAAATTTTGTGGTTTAACTTTACCTAAAAAATGAACAGAATAGAGGCTTCACTTCATAAATGGGCCATATCATACGTGGCAAGCACTGCATATATACTATCCCATACTGGACACTTGTTATTTGTTTTTATTATTTTTATATTTTTAATTATATAATATGGATTGTTCACCTATAGCTAGTTTACACAAAGGTGTTATTTCATTTCAATGTTTGTTTCCGATATTCTCCTCTCATATTTGTTCACTAAGTTCGCCTCACTACGTTCGCCTTAACCGTGTCTCTCATCATTTGTTCTTGAATCATTTTAAGTGATCATATACAGTTGTAATTTCCTCAAGGTCATTTCCAATAGATTAATTCAAAGAGTAAGCAAGGTGTATAGCTTGGGGTAACTCTTTAGACCAATTTTTAGGATATGAGACTTCGAAAGGGTGAAAATTTTCAAGATATTAGACTCTAGAAAGGAATACAACTGCATGATACTCTTTTTGATAAAGAAAATCGAAGAACAACACACATAATGATTTGGGTAATATTTCGTAAAATGGTTTTTGAAATAGTTGTTGAACATGAATTGACTCAAATAAACGAAAATATAAAATAATTATAAAACATGTATAATAATGAAATGCATGACTTCTCAATTTGAGAACGTAAAAAATTGTTCAGATCCATCTCAGAGTTTTTAACATTATACACTACAGTATTTTTTAGTATTAAATATTTTTTGCACATATCATTGGTTTCGTATGTTGTGGGTGCTTGGTATAAATCTTGCATATTTATAGGAAATTATTTGGAAATTGAAAACCTGGCCATTCTGGTTTTGGGAGGGCAATAGGAACACTAATTTTTTTCACAAATATACAAATTTTAGGAAGAATGTGAATACAATTTGGCAGATCCGGGGTAGGAATGGGGATATGGTGTTCTCTATTGAAGATAATCAATTGGAAGCGGTTTATTATTTTGAGAATTTTTTCCAAGGTCGCGGTTTATTATTTTGAGAATTTTTTCCAAGGTCGCAGGGATGTGAAAATTGATGATCAAATATGGGGTACATGGGACTATCCTATCATGTTCAATGAGGCTCATAATGAAGCACTTTATCTCCCTGCCACTATTGAGGAAATCGTTCGGGTACTAAAGTCCTTTGCTACAAACAAATGTCCGGGTCCAGATGGGTAGACTGTGGAATTATTTATACATTTTTTGAGCTCGTGGAATTGGACCTAATGCACTTCATTGAAGAGTCTCGTACCACTAGCTATGTCTCAGGCTCCATTAATTCCACTTTTATACTTTTCGTGATTTTCAGCCCATTTCCATTTGTAATATTATTTATCATATTATATCCAAGGCTATTGTAGATTTCCTAAAGGGTACACTCTCAAAGTACATTTCTCAGGAATAGTTTAGTTTCCTTCCAAACCATTTGATCCATGGTGTAGTGGTGATAACACAGGGAACGATCCATACAATCCACACTAAGAAATTGTAACCTTTGGTTATGAAAATGGACTTGATGAAGGCATATGATTGTGTTTATTATGCATTCTTTCAGCTCATACTTACGAATATTGGTCTCTTTTTTCATAATATTGAATAGATTATGGCCTGTGTGTCAAATGTACACTTTGTCAACAGGTTCCCTTCTAATTTTTCAAAGCTCATAGGGGGCTGCGACAAGGTTGTTCCCTCTTGCCAATTTCCCTTTGTAATATTGTGTATAAGCTTATATCCAAGATTATTGCAGATCGCCTAGAGGGTACACTCTCGAAGTACATTTCTCAGGAACATTTCGATTTCCTTCCAAACCGGTTGATCCATGGTGTAGTGGCCATAGCACAAGAAATGATACATACAATCCACAATAAGAAATTGCAGGCTTTGGTTATGAAAATGGACTCGATGAAGCCATATGATTGTGTTGATTGTGCATTCTTGCGCCTCATACTAATGAAGATTGGTCTCTTTGTTAAGAATATTGAATGTATTATGGCATGTGTGGAAAATGTATACTTTTTTATTATGGTAAAAAGGTTCCTTTATAATTTTTCAAAGCTCGTAGGGCGCTCAGACAGGGTTGTGATGGCTTGCTTCAATCTCAAGATAAATGCAACTCGATCAGTGAGTCTATTCAATGATATTCGTATGGTCAGAGGTATTGAAATCACACATATTTTTTTTCTAGATGACATTCTCACCTTTAGCATGGTTTCCAAGACCCAATGGATGGTACTTCACAACATTTCGATCCGGTTTGGTGCGACCTTAGGTATGATTTCTAATGAGGATAAGTATTATATGTTACATACAACTGGAAATCTCGATTACATTAATAGAATCTCTCATATTTTTAATTTTTTATCTCGGCCATTGTGTGACAATTTTCCTTACCTCAGGTTTAGACTCAAGCCAAACAACTACATGATTGCAAATTGGCATTAGCTTTTAGATAAATTCAGGAACAAGCTCAATTGTTGGGCATATAAGTGCTTATCACTTGGAGGTAGATTCATATAAACACAGATCGTGTTGCAACAAATGGCAGTTTAATGGGAACACCTTTATATTATTCCTGCGACCATTATAAAAATAAATAAAAGGCATCATGGCACACTTCATATGTTCGGGATTGGAGGAAAATAATAAATTTCATCTCATCAAGTGGGAGAAGAACTACATTCCAAAGTATTATGAAGGCTAGGGAATTATGGATGTCAATATTCTTAGGTAAGCTCTCATTATAAAATCCCTTTGGAGGGGCATTTTTAACGAAGGAATTGGAGAGATACCATTATTTCTAAATATCTTCGCCACAAAAATGTTGAGGATTGGATAACGAGTGGTCATATTGGGGTTAATTATGGCTCCCATATTTGAAATGACTTCACTAAGGTGAAATAATTGTTTCTGCACATAATTAACTGGTCTTTGGGTAGTCGAAATCGTATGATCGTTGGCATGGATAATATCCATGGTGTGGAGGATGTGCTCTCATTATCAGAGGAAAAATTGACGAGATTTATTTTCAGAGGTATATTTCTCTTGAATCAGGTCATTTCGGGTTGGTATAGTAATTTTCAAATTTGGGAATCGGTCGGGGAAATTGGCCTCGAAGGACTTTGAGCTGTGGAATGGGTGGATTTCACTCATAACCTCACGTGGGCTAGAATCTATATAACTTTTGAAGGAAACCATATTGCTTGGACTGGGAAATTGAAGAAAAATATGGTTAAAGTAGTGGACACCTATAGGTACCTCATATCCACACTTCGTGCACTTAATCATACTTTTTGGTTCCTCAATGTCTAAAAACTTGATGTTCCTTTGAATATTATCCTTTATGTGTAGCTATTTTTCAAAATAAACTCTTACCTGGGAAAACCTATGTAAGAGGGGTTTTAGTGGTCCTGGAAGATGCCCAATATGTTGTGAAACTTATGAGACTAATATACATCTATTTCTGGAATGAAAAATTGTTTGTACGATATGGCACAACATATTTCTCTCTCTGAAGATTTCTGGCAGGAGATATACAGGTATAGAACATTGTATTAGATGGTGGATGGAGAATGGTGGGAAATTTCAGCAAATCCCTCTCTATTTTTTTTGGGAAACATGGAAGGAGAGGAATGGGTATGTATTTGATGGAGTGCAGATCAACATCCAAAAAATAACACAAAACATCTTATTGTGGTTAGGGAACAAGACTTTTCCTACTTAGAAAATAAAGGATCTTTCCCACAGTCTCATTTCCCATCCACAATTCCCAGCTGGGTACTTCGACGGCGTAGCACAGAGAGGCTATTGCACATGTGGAGTATGGCTTCGGGTGGATCGTCACAATCACTACAAGGTCTCTTGGTTTGGGGGTCCGGGCACTAATATGAGGGCATAAGTTTTTTCCCTTTGGGGGATCCTATTGTTCTCCAGATATCTGTCTATGGATTAGTTACATGTCTATGGAGACTCATGTGTTCTTATTGAAGGGATGGCGATTGATACAAAATTGTGTCAACCTCATCTCAATGGATGGATTTCTCAAGTCCATCTCCTTAGGTGGTCTCTCATATCCATCTCTTTCCAACACATCTCCCGAGAGACAAATGTGGATGCTAATACATTGTCCAAGGAGGACCTCTCAGTGAATGTGGGTCATTTACATTACATGATCGTGGAGTTCGAACATATTAGGGAGGAAGGATTGGTTTTGTTGCCATAACACTTACATTTTATGTAAAGAAACTTTTATGATGATTTATTTGGTACTATTGACACTTCATTTTTTATTAGTATGTTGTACGGAGGATTCTTTGGTGCTTTTTGTATCCTTTCGGGCTCTCTGTTGGGGTTGTCTTGATATTTGTATATTTTTCTACTTGAGTTTTTGAGATTTTTTTGTCAAAATATATATAAACATGGAAGTATATTACTTTGGAAAATGTATTATTATATAATACAAACCAACATTTTTTTTGTGGAAAAAAATATTTGTAACGGATACATTTCATAATCTTTTGATAATAATTACATTTAATTAATTATTAGATATAATTGTGTATTAACTATATTGTTTTTAAAATAGGTTTTTATAATATATATATATATATATATAGGAATAATAAATTTGAAATTAAACTTATTTAACTTTTATTTAAAAAATAATATTATATTTATTTAATTTTATTGAAATATTTATGGTTTCATTAACCCTGAATCCAATCCAATACTTAATACAATATTAAAAAAACATAACCATTTCTTAAAAATTTGCTCTACAAAACCAATTTGTTCTTTCTTATTTCCTGCAAACACAAGCAATCGTCTAAAATTTGACCGTCTACAAAAGAATCCATGATGTGGAAAGAAATTGCAATCTATTTTACATACGTACAATCCAACTAGTGGGAAATGGCATGTCAATTTTAAAATTTCATAGGAAAAAGTTTAATATATTTCCATCCTTAATAAATGAAATATTAATATTCTGATTTGTCCTCTCAAATAATATTTTCTCCACCCATTTTTTTTTTGTCAATTTGGTAGTACCTTGCTATTTTCTATTTATCTTCTTAAAGCATGTTAAAATAGATAGTGATTTGATGACCTTAACCTGCCCAGAGGAAACCAGGTTTCTTGGCCACCTTAATGCATTAAAAGCCAACCAAAATTGAAAATGTTTCATTCTTCTACTCGCCACATTAGCTAGCTTACTATTAAACCATTTACAAAGTAGCAACTTAAAACCAAAGCGTTGTCCAAAAAAAACATTATGCATATAAAACTAGAGATTAAACTGAAATACTATCCATTTGATGACTCAATTGGAGCTGGGTCCTTCGCCATAGAGCCTGGCATGTCTACTTGTTGCAGCTATTGAATCTGCTTTTCAATTCGTCCAATACGGTCTTCAATTCTCCCAATATGGTCCGTCGCTTGATACTGAGTCACCTTGATATGTTGGATTTGAATATCAATATGCTGAAGAAATTCCAACATTTTTGGTTCTTGATTCTCACTGCGTGGATAAAGACTTTGGATAGCCTTAGCTAGAAGACACTTCATAATCCAATATTTATGGACTATTTGATTGAACAGTGAAATATGACCTCTATTATTTCCAGGATCTGAAATAAAGTCTAAAATTTCTGCTTCTAGCATATGGGCATCTAGCTTACTTGGATCTTGAGTAGTCACCATTGCATTGCCAGCAAAGTCACAAGTACCAGGGGCCATGCCATTCTTCTTGTAGTAGTTGTCAAAAGCATAGGATGCATAATAAGAAACAATATCTGGATTATAGCATGTGCCACTTTGTTGAATTGTTGTACAGTCTGCACCTCCAAGCCCACAAGCATAGTACAAAGCAACCTGCAAGGTTGAATCAGGGATACCAAACTTTGCTACACACCAACTTTGGCTTGAGTTGGTGGTTGGTGTTGTTGTGGTAGGTGTTGAGGGAAGGGTGCATGGGGTAACTATTGGGGTGGTAGGGGTTGAAATTGGGTAGTAGGAGTTGTTGGTGTGATTGTTGTTGCAGGAGGAGTTATTCGTATTGGTGTTGTGGGAGTGGTGGTGATCAGAGTTGGAGGAGTTGTTGTAATAGGTGTAGTTGGAAAAGTATCAAACTCAGAACCCAACTCACTTGTCTTGTTCCTAGTAGAGTTAGCTTTATTGTCCAAAAGCTCCCTAGATTTTGACCTGAACAATTCTTCCCCTTCTCTGCTCAACTCCTTCTGCATAGAAACGTCCAAATAACTCATTTTCACTATTATTGTCCATATCCGAGCCCTATTCATGCTTTGGGAAAGAAAATAATCCCTGAGATGCCTAGTCATTAAAAAGGTGTTCATTGCTTCACAAAGCAGACCTTGATCATTAATAACTATGTGAATATCAGGATAGTGAATAAATTCCATAGAATTTATGGCAACAACAACTACATAGTTAATGAGGTCTTCTTCACTATGTGCAAAATCTCTATTAAAGTCAGTGTTCACTATCAGAAAAGAACCTATCTTTGAGACAAATTCTAGTAGAGGGTGAAGAACCCACCTCAAATCCTTGGTGGAAGAGGATGGAAGTACACTATATGCATCTTGAATCAAAGTGGATGAAAGTGTGCTTGTGACCTTCATACGCTTATCTATATTTGCATCCACAAGAGAAAAATAAACGGCATTCACAATAGATACCAATGTCAATACTTCTTCGGATATCCCTTGATGGTTAACAATGATACTGGTTATGAGAGTATCAGGCATGAAACCCATAACGTTTTTCTTCAGCCATAATGCTGCTTGTGACTTCGATTTTCCAATGTCATTTGCTTACTTCTACTTTATACTCACAGACAGTGGAGACCTAAATACCTATCCCAGATAAAGCTTCCAAAACAATGGGATTGGCATCCAAGAGCCTAACATGGATGAGATTATGTTTCATCAGCAGTTCTACAAGCTTCTTAAGAGATGGTAGGGTACTTTCCTTTGAATCATATGACATTCCAATTGATGTTCCTGGAAAAACATAAATAATATTATAGATCAAACCATAAGCTCAAAAGGAACACATAACTGTCAAATGTTTCCAAATAATGCCTATCATAAGCTCCTACATCCCACAAATTGTAACATAGTTCTAGAATATTGTGCATCAAATGCCAAGACCACATTTTCTCACAGGACAACAATTTGATTTACAAACTATTGGACCAACTCAGAGCCATTGATAATGGGTTGATCATATATGTTGTTACATGAGAAAATCACCCACCAACCAACATAAAATATGTACAGATGTCAAGGCCACATTTTCTCACAGGACAACAATTTGATTTACAAATTATTGGGCCAACATAGAGCCGTTGATAGTGGGTTGATCAGATATGTTGTTACATGATAAAATCACCCACCAACCAACATAAAATATGTAGAGAATCACAGAGTAGTCCAAACCCAGATCAATAGAACATGATGCAAACAATCTAAGTCAAAAAACTGAACTTACCTGACCAAATAACATCACAAAGTAGGAGGAGGAAGCAAAGAAGCTATTGAAACCTTTCTCCATTCAAATGTTGTGTCCCCATGATGGGTGTGAATATTTGAGAGTTTAGCACAATATTTCCTGGGCTAAAAACTATGAAAAAAATGGGTTGGGATCTCTGGTTGTGCTTTGTTCTTAATGCCCTGGTCCTAACATGTCCATCACCATAAATTCAAATCTGTGAGAGGTATGATTAGAAACTAGGTCACTGAGACACATGATTTTTGGAGATGATAAACTTGCAATTAATACTTTTCTTGGAGCCTAAAGGATCTATCCTAATCCTTTGTGGTTAGAATGGAGGAAGAGCATCAAAAAATTTTTGGGAATCAGCTAAAAACTTAGCACTATCAACTTGGGATTTTTGTACACTGATTACAGACAGCAGGTCCTCCACCAGATGAAAAGAGAGAGAATATGGAAGCTCTACTGTTATAGGAAATGCATACTTTGGCTTCTGTATAATATTTAACATATGTCTTTGTTCAATTTAAATAGAATTTTCATTGGGAAAAGTGAATGTAAAGAAATACAAACCTAGCCAGGTTCATTTTAGTATACATATTATAATAATTGAAAGGGGGACATAAATTTTTCTGAAACCTACCGAAAGAAAACACACATTATACTCCACTCCACTCTTGGCACTCACTTTTTCAGAGCAAAATTTGAGAAATTTAAAGGAAATTTCAATGGCATTCTGGAAATTTTAGAATTTCGCGAAAATATCTTAGCCCAACCTGTACTCGGGGATCTCCCACTGGGATCCCTGAAGAAACTCGCATTACATTCTCCATTGGAATCAAATCATGTAATGGTTTTATGATGGCTCATTCTTTCTTTGATGAAGAACGTGTTCTCAATCTCTCATATTTTTATCATTCTCATTGCTTCATTCCTATTTCATTCAACTCCTTTTGATATCTTTGCATATGCACAACTCTTTTTTATCATTATCATTCCCTCATTCCTATTTCATTCTTGATATCTTCGCATGAAAACAAGTCTTTTAAAAAAAAAAAATAATAACATTCTTAGTTTTGAATGAACAATGACAAGAAATCCAACAGGAGGGTAATTCTTAGTTTTAAATGCATAATGACAAGAAATCCAACAACAAGAGGGTAAAATACAGAGAGTAATTTGGCTACCATATGAAACAAGGAAGCAAATGTCATCCTCAAATAACAGCAAGAAAATAAATGCGCTATAGTTTTAAATTTTCCATAAATTCTTTTGTTCCCTTTAAATGGATGGAAATAAAAATTCTATGCTAGATAGGAGCAATAAGATGCCCTCTTCTTTGTATTATGAGAATCCAATCAAGGTTTTATATGCCCCTCATTGTCATTTAAAACAAGATTTGTCATTCGATATAAAAGAGATATGGATATTCATGAGATAAACCATATTAGAAATATAACATATAATTTGACTAGAATCAAAACAACCCTCGATTCAAGCAAATCATGCTAATAAATTTCAAGCAAGAGAATTTCTAGGGGCCCCATGGGTATTTCACAATGCTTTTCGAAGCTTTTTGTTTGCACATCAATAAAATAGATATGAATGAGTGCATTGTACATAAATGATCACCTACAACCAAAAGCATCATTTCTAAATACCCAGTGACATTTCCAAGCTTTTGGATTGATATGAGAAGCACCAACCTGCGAGGAATAGTTAAACAAGGAAAAAAACTAAATTGCCCAAAATTCGTAGAAATTTGCTGAGATATCCATGAGATGGAGAGCATATTTTATTGGGCAGTAAGTCTTAGTTTCAGTCTGGAAGTACTTATTTTCCAGCCATTTCTCATGTCCTACAGCAATCTTTTAGGTACGATGTACTTATTTTCTAATTATAGCTTTTCCATGGAGGGTCCCTCATCAAAGGGGTATTCAAAATATTTTATTTTTGATTATTTATGTTGCTCACTCAGTGTGGTATTAAGAACATAGCTATAATTTATCCACCAATATTTCAATTATGTTTTCTTCTGTGTGTTCTTTACCAATATAGTCATAATTGATTCACCAATATTTCAATTTGTGTGTTTTCTTTGGAATTGATATTTATGATTTTCTTACACATAATTGACTAGGGATAAGGGACAATAGTTTTACCCACATGGGGAAGCCTTGGAACTTCAATTGATGTACTGATAAAAATAAGCAATCAAGTGCGTGAACATTTACGTGAAGCGGTGAGTCAAACTAAAAAGGAGTAAAGTATACTTGAAGTATTTATGTCTCCATTTCAATGGTCAAACTGAAAAGGAGTAGATGACAACAATATACAAACTTGAACTCAGATCAGGATTATGTACAATTAAAAAAAAAAAAACTCACTGTGTAAAAATTCCAATTAAAAACAAGTAATATCCAGCAAAGTATATGTGCATCTTCAACAAAGTATATGTGCATCTTCTCTATAATATATACAATAAAAAATTTAAGGTAGGGAATAATATGGTCTAACTTGATGAATTCTCCAAATGAAGCTAAGTCTTAAATGTGCGTTATTAATTCAATTAATAAGTATTGAAAACTCTTTTTTCTTTATGATCAAGCTCTTATGCAGGACAGATAGATTATTTTATATTTGGTTAATTGTCTTTAATTCCTAATAGACTATAGTTGGTCCTAAAAATATATGAAATGAAATAACAGATTGGATAACTTTTAGGTGTGAAAAATAAGCTTAGATTTCCCTTTTTCCTCTTTTCAGGACATGGAGATCAATGTTATTTTTAATTTCAATGATCAACAAACCTCTATGTGTGAGATCTATTTGTTTCTTTTCATTTCATTAGTTTGCATATGAAGTTTTTTGTCTACTCTCTTGTTTTCAAAGAATCTATATGTGTTTTTATATATACTGTTTTTTTATATTTCTTGTTTTGTTGATTGTTTATGATTTACAGATATAAAATTCCACCTCTTGGTTGCCCAAAAAAGGATCTGAAACAACATTCACTTGCCAATGCATTTGGTATCTCTTAATGCTCTAATCAACTGCACATTCCTGAAAATGAAGTATATGATCATGTAGATGAGGACCATGAATCAGATAGTGCGGAACTTTTTGAAGAGGAACCTACATCCAAGAGGTACAAAACAGGGAAAATTTTAGGGCCTAATATTTGTAGATGGGCTAATTTTCATGTTTTTTCCAAAAAAAAAATTCGCCAATTCCCACTTTTTCCTAAAAGTGATTCGCCCAAATTTTATAAGAAAAAAATATTTTACCTTAAAAATCGCCAAAATTATATAGAGACTATATAAAATCATTAGAAGTTTTGATATTTTTACTAAAGTATTACTAATCATTTTATAGTTTGCATATTATGGATTAGTAAGGTTCGCCAAGGTTTCTAATATTTAAGACAAGTTTCCATCCTTGAAATTTTCCCTGGTTCAAAAGAACATTCAAGTCCAAATGGAAGATGAGATTTCCATGGGCTTATGCTATAAAATATTGTAATGGTGTTGAAAGGATAAATTGTTCATGGTGTGTAAATTTAAAAGGGAAACTTCATTTGCTAAAGATGGAAGCACAACTCTTCAAGTTAGTGCTTTAAACATCCATGCAACATCAAAGGCTCATAAATTTTCTTTGCAACTTTTAGAGGGAGAAAGAAAACGGAGTACTCTTCCAATTACAAAACATGTAGAGCTAATGGTTGATGCTCAGAAAGAGAGAATTATATCAGTTATTGAGAACATGTATTTTGTTGCAATACATGATTTACCTTTGGAAGTATATAAGTCAATGTGTGACTTGAACAGGTATAAAAACACTTCTCACATGCCTTCAACAGATCAATATTCAGCATATACAAATACAACATCTCGAAAATAATTTTTAGAAGTTGCTAAGGAGGCATATTGGAGAAAATTAAAAGATGAGATTTTACAAAGCCCATATTACTCACTTTTAGTTGATGAAAGCACTAATCGGACAGGTATAGTACATGTACATGAATTGAGGCTTGATATTTTTCCAAAGTTAAACAGATCAAGGACGCTAGATGACTACATTATGCTGGGAAAAGGTTTTGTAATGAAGGCGATTGACTCTCTAAATGCAAGGTTCACATATCTGCCTATTTTTAATGCAACTAAGTTTTTTAGTCCTTGTAATTATTATGAGGATATGGATGATAGAGACTCTCAAACAAGAAGATGGTTGACATGTTTATGTGATAAATTTAGTGTTGGAGGCTTGCTTTTTTGTGGATAGCATTAAATGTATGGGTGAAATGGATGAATTTATATGTACTATTTATAAATCTTACCCAAAAAAGCACATGTTTGGAGTATGGGATCTATGTGGAGGTGAAATTGAATGGTTTGAAAGATTTCCATGCTTAATTCAGCTATGGAGAAAAATTCTTGTTATTTTGGCTAGTACGGCAGTATGTGAAAGAGGATTTTAAAAATTAAATCAAATTAAAAATGATGATAGATCAAAACTTTCTTTAAAAACATTGGATATGTTAATGTTTCTCTCTCTCAGTGCACCTCATTCTCTAAATGAGATAGATTGGAATGTTATTTATGATAAATGGAAGGAGATGAAAACTCGAAAACCTCTTCCACTATGAGAATAGATTGAATGAACTGGTAAGTTTCAATGTTTATTACCATTAATGTAAGTGAATTTTTTTAGTTTTATACCATTTGACTTTTACTTTATTTTTTATAATATATTTCAAGTTTTATTATGTTTTATTTATTAACATATTGAATTTAATAATTATAGGATATCATGCAATATATGTTAAGCTAGAGGACCACAACTGTCAAAGGTTTATAACTAGAAGAAAAAGCTACCTTGGATCAATTTTGAGGCCAAGTCAAGGGACTGTTGTTCCAATTATTTGAGATGTGCAATTATTGGAAGTCTCAGCATTCCAAAAGAGTTTTAATAGACAATAAAACAATTATTTGGTCAAATCTGAAATTTATAAGCTAGAACTCCATTGATACCTCTTATAGAAGCTAGAATTTATTTTTAATTTTATAAATAAGACCTTTCATATACTTTTAAGATAAGTAATTTTGTTTTGTCATATTTTTTTCTTATTTCAATTTCATTAAGATGTAGTGAATCATTTCTATATGTTTATTTTGGTTCCTATTTTAAATTCATAAGAGTGACAAAATATTATGGGATGTGATTATATTTCAGAAATCTTTTAGAGCTAAAACGGCCCATTAGGGCCTTGGATAAGCTCAAGTTATATTGATATTTATTCCCCAAATTTTCCTCCAATTTTGGAGTCTCCTTGTATCCCCACCAATGCTGGGGTGAAATATCTTTTGAAAGTGGATCAACAACATCTTCCATGGATCAACAACAACATGTGACCTCCTTCTCCACTCCAGGTTACACCAACAATAACCATGGTCTTGGGATGCCCCCTAATCAGGTTCAACAAACCTGGGTTCCATTTCTTCTGACATGCCATATTTCACATTTCTACAAAATATGCTAATGGGTATGAAAGCCAAGTGTCAGGCCTACTCTATGGGTATTTAATTGTACAATCTATCTACCACGTTGAATAAGAGATATAGTCAATATGACATTGTTTTGCTTGCTCTGGACCTCAATTATGGAGACTATTCTCCAATTTTTCTATTTGGGAAATCAAATATGAGGAGAATATTTCTTCCCAAAGTAAAACCATATGGTTCATTCCATTCAACCACAAGGAAAATCCAGAATTTGACATCTATTATGAATGGTGACATGAAGGTCGAAATCTAAAACTTTCCCAAATCAATATCAAAAAATTTCTTGTGTTACCTTTCAAAATGACACTTGATCCTATACAACATCATGCACTTGACTTCAAAATTCATATTCAAAGTCTGCCATGAAATTCTTGTAAAATTTCAAATATTTATGTTGTTTTAAACCATTATCTTTCAAAATTTCATTTCTTGGATGCTGAAAAGGAGAAAAAGACTTTGGTATGAAACCAAGTGGTGAATAATTTCCAAAAAAATGACCACTCCCAAGACATGATTTAGAAGTGGAACATATGTACTTATGAAGCATAGAAAGATACCTTGATGCATTGTCAATGTTTGGCTCGGGTAATTTTTTGAGAAAAATACTCCTTATTCTTAGAATGGTGATCTTCAATACAAGTAAATTCCAGAGAAGAGAGATCATCATGTGACATAACCCCATTAACAAAAGTGAACAAGGAATGATGATTTATAATGGCATACTAAGTTGTCAGTGATTTTGACTATTTGTCTTTAACATTTAAAAATGTTAAATGCGAAACTTAAAACATCATGGTTTAGCATCATGAGCTTGAATAATTGTCCACCATGCTCATAATTTCATTGTTGTATTCATATCTGTAAACAATGTTTCAAATAAAAAAAAGTTCTATAAGAAAAATCCAGACCTCCAGGTTACTGCTCCTTGTCAAACAAAGTCAAAATTACATTACACAATTTGACACATCAGAATCTCCTATATCCCAGTGGTATCCATCCAAATTCTTATAATAGTGTCTTCAAGACTTATGTTGGCATTGCCAATGAGAGATTTAAGTAATGCAAGATGGAGCTTCCTTCACTGTTGTATATGTAACGATCTTTTATTAACATAAATATTGATGGTTTTTCTTTATGAAAATGAAATGTAAAAATAATATATTGTGGTCAATTGAAATGATTTTTTTTTAAGCTTTTCATCATGGAAGGGTGACATAAATATATGCCTTTCTAATTGAAATTCAGACCTGCCTTTCAAATTTGATCACTGGTTGTTACAACATGGGGAACCATGTGGTTAGAATATTGCAAACGCATAAAATACAAAATAATAAAATCATTATTTCCACACTCTTCATTTAGAATATGGAGTGCAGCGACAACACATTAGAGTTCTAGGGAACCGACAGCTTCGATCAACCCCTGTGTAAGTATGCGGTAGTTGGATGAATGGGAAACTTTAGATTTTCTCATGGCTATGTCGTTGTAAACACGGAATCCACATCCTCACCCAATGCTATTCTCAAATTCAACACCACCTATCCTTATTAGTTTTATTATAAAATAATAGATTTTTTTCAATTTATATTATAATTATTATTAAAATATTTTTTTAATGTTTTTTTTTTTTTTTTAAATTTTGTAGTGTTGGGTAGCCTCAAATTGTCTCAAGGAAATGTCTATTGACCACCTCAAAGTTAAAAGCTAACGAAAATTAAAACGATTTGATCTTGTCGCTAAATGCCTTACAAGGTATATTATCTACTATATCTTTTAACATACTATTAAAAAAGTAAATTTTATCCACTGAATTCATGTCTTAACAAAAAAATAAACTTCTGGAATTACTTATATGAGGATTCAATAGGTGTCGGATCCTTTGCACTTGATCCAGGCATATCTACTTGATGCATTTTTTAGAGTTGACATTCAATGTGACCAAGACGCACATTCTGGTGATGTACCTGAAGCTGTATTGTGTGAATGTCTCTGTGCATATCAACCAATATGGAAGTTGTCTTTGGGTCGCCTCGCACCTCTTGAACTGCTACAATCATTGTCCAATAGAGGTGGATTTCCTGTTTGAACAGGGACAATATTCCTCTTGTATTCCAGGGATCAGTCACCATAGGTTCCATTTCATCATCTCGAATGCCATCCTCAACTTTAATGTTATGAAGAAATATATTTTGATTTGATTTTTGTGTTGCCCTCCAACCAAGTATGCAAGAGGTTTCTTTCTTGTAGTTTAAAAATTTTGACTTAGTACCAACACTTTTACGAGTCAATTTTTAACAACCCATGAAATTTACCTATGTTATTTATGTGTCGCCAATGTGATCTAAACAATTTTAATCATTTTATATATTTGATCCTGAGGTTTAGGTTTAACCTGATTGCTCCTAGTTTCTTAATACAAAAACATAGGCTTCAATCCATCATAAGCCTACAAACACTTCTTTATTAGACATCTCACATTTCCACATTAAAATAAACCATAAAAAATAACTATATTATTATTATTGTTATTATTATTTATAAAATAGTTAATATATGAGTTAAAAATAAATAATATTTTTAATTATTCATGTTCAATATAACCAATATTAATATTGATTTTTTTAATTAATTAATTTAAAATAAAATTAACTAAAAAAACATACCTAAAATCACATAATCTTATCCTAATATATTCTAAAGAAATTAAATCTCTATCATTTACTTAATAATTAATAATATTAAAATAAATAAGATACACCACACATTGGAATTTCAGGGAACTGAGAAGTTCGATCAACCGCAGTGTGAGTTTGCGGTGGTCGGAGGAACGAGAAAGTTCAAATTTTCTCGTGGCTTTACAACACCACATTTTCCCTCTCGTAATAATCAAACGGTTGTGGAAAATTCTTAGGAAATAAGGTCAGTGTATTATAGGTCAATATTTTGACTTTTCATAAAAGATGATCCAATAATATCTTCTTATTATGTTCTTTAAGTTTTCAATTATTTATTATTACATTCTATTTAAATAGCGAATAAACACGATTTATGCACCTGTGCATAAAAAAAAATTCAACTTAAATTTTATCCATTATTTTATTAATGGAATTATTGACAAAGAAAATAGAAGAAAAATGCACATAAAGCTTTGGGTACTATTTCGTAAAATGGTTTTTCCAATAGTTGTTGAACATGAGTTCATGAAAATAAATGAAAATATCAAATAATTATAAAACATGTATAATAATTAAATGCACTTCTTCTCAATTTGACAACACGAAAAGATGTTCATATCTTTCTAATACTTTGCACATATCATTGGTTTCCTATGTTGTGGGTGCTTGGTATAGATCTTATAGATTTATAGGAAATTATTTGGAAATTGAAAGTGAGAGCAATTTGGTTTTGGAAGGGCGACAAGAACACTAATTTTTTTCACAAATATACAAATTTCACGAAGAATGTGAATACAATATGGAAAATCCAGGGTAGGAATGGGGATATGGTGTTTTTCACTGAAGATATTTAATCGGAAGCAGTTCATTATTTTGAGAATTTTTTCCAAGCTCACAGGGATGTGAACATTGATGATCAAATATGGGGTACATGGGACTATCCTCTAATGTTCAATGAGGCCCATAATGAAGCACTTTATCACCTTGTCACTATTGAGGAAATCCTTTAAGTATTGAATTCCTTTGCTAGAGACAAATGCCTAGGTCCAGACGACTAGACTGTGGAACTATTTCTACATTTTTTTGAGTTGATGGAACTGGATATGCTGCACTTCGTTGAAGAGTCTCGTACAATTGGATATGTCTTGGGCTCCATTAATTCCACTTTTATCTCCCTTATTCCGAAAGTCTTTGTCCCTGATACTTTCCGTGATTTTGGGCCCATTGCCCTTTGTAATATTGTTTATAAGCTTATATCCAAGATTATTGTAGATCGCCTAAGGGGTACACTCTCAAAGTACATTTCTCGGTAGCAGTTTGGTTTTCTTCCAAACCGGTTGATCCATAGTGTAGTGGACATAGCATAAGAAACAATACATACAATCGACACCAAGAAATTGCAGGCTTTGGTTATGAAAATTGACTTTATGAAGGCATATGATTGTGTTGATTGTGCATTATTGTGCCTCATACTTACGAATATTGGTCTCTTTGTTCAGAATATTGAATGGATTATGGCATGTGTGTCAAATGTACACTTTGTTATTCTGGTCAACGGGTTCCCTTCTAATTTTTCGAAGCTCGTAGGGGGCTGCAACACGGGTGTTCCCTCTCTCCCATTTCCCCTTGAAACATTATTTATAAGCTTATATCCAAGATTATTGCAGATCACCTAGAGGGTACACTCACGAGGTAAATTTCTCAGGAACAGTCTGGTTCCCTTCCAAATCGGTTGATCCATGGTGTAGTGTCCATAGCACAGGAAACAGTACATACAATCCACACTAAGAAATTGCAGGCTTTAGTTATGAAATGGACTTGATGAAGGCATATGATTGTGTTGATTGTGCTTTCTTGCACCTCATACTTAAGAAGAATGGTCTCTTTGTTCAGAATATTGAATGGATTATGGCCTGTGTGTCAAATGTACACTTTTCTATTCTAGTAAACAGGTTACTTTCTATTTTTTCAAAGCTCGTAGGGGGTTGCGACAGGGTTGTGATGGATTTCTTCAATCTTAAGATAAATGCAACCTGATCAGTGGGTCTATTCAACAGTATTCGTATGGGCAGAGATATTAAAATCACACATATTTTTTTATAGATGACATTCTCACCTTTGACGTGGTTTCCATGACCTAATGGATGGTACTTCACAAAATTTTGATCTAGTTTGGTGCAGCCTCAAGTATGATTTCTAATGAGGATAAGTCTTATATTTTACATACGACTCGAGATCTCGATTACATCAATAACATCTCTCACATTTTTAATTTTTTCTCTCGGTCATTGTGTGACGGTTTTACTTACCTCGGCTTTAGACTCAAGATGAATAACTACATGATTGCAGATTGGCATTGGGTTTTAGATAAAGTAAGGAACAAGCTCAATTGTTGGGCACATCGGTGGCTATCACTTTGAGGTAGATTCATATTAACACCAGTCGTGTTGCAGCAGATGGAAGTTTATTGGGAACACCTTTATATTCTTCCTATGACCATTATAAAAAAAATAAAAGGCATCATGACACGCTTCATATGGTCGGGATCGAAGGAAAATCATAAATTTCATCTCATCACATGGGAGAATATCTCCGTTCCAAAGGATTATGTAGGCTGGGGAATTTTTGATGTTAAGATTTTCAGGTTGGCTATCATTATAAAATCCCTATGGAGGGGCCTTTTTAACAAAGGAATTTGGAGAGATGTAATTTTTTATAAATCTCTTCGCCACAAAATGTCGAGGATTGGATTAGGAGTGGTCATATTGGGATTAATTATGGCACCCACATTTGTAATGACTTCACTAAGGTGAAAGAATTTTTTATGCACAAAATTAACTGGTATTTTGGTAGTGGAAATCGTATCATCATTGGAATGTATAATATCAATGGTGTGGATCATGCGCTCTTGTTGTGAGAGTAAACATTTACTAGCTTACATTTCAGAGGTATATTTCTCTTGAATCAAGTCATTTCGGGTTGGTAAGATAATTTTCCAATTTGGAAATCAGTCGAGGAAATTGGCCTCAAAGGACTCATAACCTATGGAATGGGAGGATTTCACTCATAACCTCAAGTGGGCTGGAATCTGTAGATCGTTGGAAGGTGGCCATATTTCTTAGGCTGGGGAATTGAAGAAAAATATGGTGAAAGTAATGGACACCTATAGGTACCTCATATCCACACTTCTTGCACTTAATAATACTTTTTTGTTCCTCAATGTCTGAAAACTTGATGTTCCTTTGAAGCTTATCCTTTATGTCTGGCTAGTTTGGCAAAATAAAACTCTTACCTTGGAAAAACTATCATTGTAAGAGGGGTTTTAGCAGTCCTGGAAGATACCCACTATGTTGTGAAACTTATGAGACTAATATACATCTAGTTATGGAATGCAACATTGTTTGTATGATATGGGACAACATATTTCTTTATCTGAATATTTCTAGCAGGATATATACAGGTGTAGAACAGTGTGTTAGATGGTGGATGGAGTATGGTTCGAAATTTCAACAAATCCCTTTCTATTTGTTTTTTGAAACTTGGAAAGAGAGAATGGGTATATATTTTATGGAGTGCAGATCAACATCCACAAAATAACACAAAACATCTTATTGTGGTTGGGGAACAATACTTTTCCTACTCATAAGATAAAGGATTTTTCCCGCAGGCTCATTCCCCATCCACAAGAACAATGTATTAGATGGTGGATGGAGTATGGTGGGAAATTTCAGCAAAACCCTCTCTATTTATTTTGTGAAACATGGAAAGAGAGGAATGGGTATGTATTTGATGGAGTGCAGATCAACATCCATAAAATAACACAAAACATCTTATTGTGGTTGGGGAACAAGACTTTTCCTACTCATAAGATAAAGGATATTTCCCGCAAGTACATTCCATATCCACACTTCCTAGTTGAGTACTTCGATGATGTAGCACAGAGAGGCTATTGCGGATGTGGATTGTGGCTTCGGGTGGATCGTCACAGTCACTACAAGATCTCTTGGATTGGGGGTCCATGGACTAATATAAGGGTAAAATTTTTGTCCAGTTGGGGGATCCTATTATTCTCCAGATATCTATCTATGGATTAGTTACATGTATATGGAGACTCATGTGTTCTTATTGAAGGGATGGCGACTAATACAAAATTGTGTCCACCTCATCTCAATGGATGGATTTGTCAGATCCATCTTCTTAAGTGGTCTTTCATATCCATCTCTTTCTAGGACATCTTCCAAGAGGCAAATGTGATTGGTGATACACTGTCCGAGGAGGGCCTCTCAGTGAATGTGGGTCATTTACATTACACGCTTGTGGAGTTCGACCATATTGAGGAGAAAGGATCTATTCCCTTGCCATAACACTTGCATTTTTTGTAAAGAACCTTTAATGATGATTAGTTGGGATTGTTGACACTTTGTTTTTTATTGGTATGTTGTATGGAGGATTCTCTGGTGCTTTTTGTATCCTTTCGAGATCTATGTTGGAGTTGTATTGATATTTTAATTTCTTTCTACTCGAGTTTTTGGGACTTTTTTGTCAAAATGTATAAAAATATGGAAGCACATTATTTTGAAAAATATATTATTACATAATATAAACCAACAATTTTTTTCATGTGGAAAAAAAAAAATTGTAACGGATACATTTCATAATAATTAGATAATAATTACATTTAATTGATAATTATATAATAAGAATTAAATTAGATATACTTATGTATTAACTATCTTGTTTTTAATTTAGGTTTTATAATATATATAGGAATAATCAATTTGGATTTGAATTTATTTTAAACTTAGTTTTTATTTAAAAATAATATTATATTTAATTAATTTTGTTGAAATATGTATTGTTTCCTAAACAAAATTATATGGATTTTTCTTTCATGGGGAATTTCTATTTCCATATAAATAGAATAAGATTCAGTATGATTATTATTTATTGAAAATCGCATTCAAAAGTTTGTCGAGAAGAGTTTATATTTTGAAAAAGTTTAGTATTATTATTAGTTATACAATATATTTGTATTGTGATCACTTGTATGATGTGACATATACTTACAATAAAGATAAGATTATGAAGAAGTTGAAAAATAAAACAAATTACATACCTTTAACGATATGAAACTTTACATGTGAATATCAATAGTTTACCTCAAGGTTTGGATAAAAGTGTTTAAATTCCTATAAAATTGAAATAATTACATTGGTGAAACATAAAAATAGTAACAAGTACCAACTAAAATATGATCAAGACGAACAAACATAATGCTTCATGGAAGACATTAAGATTAACAAATTATCCATAGGAATAAGTTTATTTTGCACTTACATTTATAACCATGTAATCAAATTTAAATATATAATTTTGTTTACAAAATTCATATATTGTCAACAGGAGCTAGAAATTTTATTTGAAATCAGTTTTAAAATCAGCGATGAACAAGTTTAAGGATTATTTTACTATTTTAACAAATATTGAAATTTTAGAATAAGGTTCAAGTTTGAAGATAAAGAATTTATGGATCAACTTGGTAACACGTTGATGTAGTTGAAGAAATCATCAAGTTCACTCAATATCTAATTGATAGATAATTTCAAGCCTTTAAACATTAAATTTAGAACTTATTTCATTATGGAAGTCACTTTCACAAAGGGTAAAATAAATTTGATATATGTAGCTTATTTTAAATGTAAGGAAATTAAGATATTTGCTTAAGAATTCAAAGGTTATTTTGTTAAAGTTAATAAATTTGGATTGGTTCATTTAATGTTGTTGGAATTACATAGATCATATTTATGCAGATATATCAAAAAAATGAATGATCAAGAGTTGTTCCAAGACATTATTGGTGGGATAAGAAGGAAACTAATATTTAAAAGACCACATTTCGACTTTATCATCTTAACCATTATTACAGAAGCACAAAGAAAATTTCCTATTACAAACTATAATATTTATATAAATTTGGAATTCTTGTTAGAAAAATGAATAAATTGTCTATTTCGGACGAGGCGAGATGGGAAACCATTGCATGTCTTAGTAATAAAATATCATTATTCAATGTGTCAGCAGCATAGATTTCTTCGTTGGTGCAATCTAATGTCTTTTTTCACTTAATAATTTAACTTCCCAAGTAGTCATATAAGGGATAAATCAACAAGAAGTATTTGATAAGCGAGAAAAGAAGAAAAGTTCATCTTCACTAGTTAAAAAGTTAATTACACAGGGTAATGGCTAGAATTGTTTTTTAAGGCCTATAAAAGGACCAAATGAATATTGAAAAGGGGTCATTGTCTTGAGTGAAGGACAATAACTTTCTTCTCTATACTTAAAGCTAATTGTTAAATTTATAGCTCTCATGTTGCTTTTCCCTTTATTTAAGATTCACCATTGTTTCAATCAATTTTTTTTTTTTCATTTATTTTGTGAACTTTATTTTTAAACACATTTTTTTTTGGATATTTGGTCCTTGAAACAATTTTGTAAACTAGATAAAACACTCCAATTTTTTTTGGGATATTTTCAATAAATGAAGAGTTCCATATGCAAGGAGAATTCCATCAATGGTTTGTCTTATTTCTACATAACAAGTTTCTTAAGGTGGGATAAGGGAGGAAAAAAAAGGCTTTATTTGATTAGCAATAACATTCAAAATAATTTTATAAATAACATTGCAAAGAGGTACAAGTCTAAAAAGAGTTATAATAAACATTATTTTCCTTTGGGATCAAGTTGATAAAAGTGGCTTTTAAGTTGAAGACACTGAATTTATTCTTTGTGAGTTTTCCACCAAGTCCACCACTTATTTGCCAATGGTTGAAAAACAGGATTGGAAGAATTCAATTGTGAATTTATTAGGATTATGTAACTTTCCCTTTGGCATATCCATTACTTCTCTTCAAACTTTTTTGTGCTCAATTTCCTTTAACAAAGTACAATTCTATTGAGGAGTATGAGTGAAGGTATATTTTAAGTAATTTTTCGTATTGCTAGCTTGCAATCTTGTTGAGTATCAATTATAGAGTTAGAGGAATCTTAAACTAAAATACCAATTATTGCTCCATATCTTCATGATATTTAATTTTGCCTCCTAATTGAGATTTGAGATACCAATTCTTGCCCATATCTTGATGATATTCAATTTTGCTTCTGAATTGAAATTTGATATAGGAGTGTTTTTTTTATAATATTATATCATTAATTTATGAAAGAATTTGGAATTTCTTTCTCTTTCCTTTAACCAATGTACTTTGTAGTTTCTCTTCCAACTAATCTCTTCTTGGATAATGCTGCATTGCAATTTAGTTTGAGTGATAATTTCTTTATGAATGATCTCCTTAGTTTTCCCTGTCATTATTATTGGTTGTTGCACCTCCTCCATATCCTTTATCAATTTTTATTTTTCCATGCGGATGTTTTCAAATTCTTGTTTATTCCATATCTTTAGTTTAATTTTTATTTGTTTTAATTTAAGGTGGAACTGTTACATGGGGATCCATTGATAATGGATGCTAATGCATGCTCGATGCAGACTCGTTCAACCCACAACTCCCAAATCTGATCTCAAATGGGCGCTTCCGTCATACCTTTTGTAAAAGCACCTGCAACACCTTATCTTTCAGCCCTTTCATTTATCTCAGCGACGAAGCTCCTCTCCCAGCCTTTGATATATATACTAGTACCCGAGCTCTTGCCCCATGTCTTTCCCATTTAGCTCCTCCATACTTTTCCCAGGGAACCTCGCTTTATGTCCAATGCATAAAATCTGAGGCTCAAAATCCCAGTCATCACGTAGGTCGGTCCCAGTCATCACACCTATCCCGTTAATTGCTTTTCTTTTTCCTTATGGGATGGATCCTTCGGCCAGACGGTGTCATTTGACGACTTTCCTTGATGATTATGTAATGGTGGACTCTGTCAACTCTAAAAACACCCAAGTATTGTTTCATTTTCGCAATTCCTTCCACTTGTTTTTCAACTCTCGGCCCTGGTCTCTCTTTGCTACCTAACGCTTCTGCCGCTCACTCTGATATTTCTTCCGCTGCACAACCCCAATCGCTTTGGATCGCATATTAGTCAACGATCAATTAAGATCCATCTTCTACGGTAACTATCTTGCACACACATAGATTATTTAGAGAGATTTATCACTCTAATGAAAAACAAATTATTAATATTATATATCAACGTTATATTAAAAATGGAATAATTGAATAAATTACACATCTTTTTTACAATAAATTTTTTAATTTAAATTACTTTATTTTTATTTCTATAAAATTGATATAACTATATATTACTATACTAATTACTAATTTTTGTTTATAATTATAAAGTAATACAATTATAAAGTAAATTGTATTTAAATTATTAATATAAATATATATTATTTATAGTTGATATTGATTACTAATTTTTAATTTAAATTATTTTATTTTTATTTTTATAAAATTGATATAAATATATATTATTCATAGTTGATACTAATTACTAATTATAATGAATGGAGTTGTATAATTAATAGACAAAATGATATTTTGGAAATTATAAATACAATTTCTAGCAAGATTGTGATTTTTTGTTTTTCAAAATACACATTTGAATACATAGCATGAAAAACCCTTGAAACACTTAATATTGGCAAATTAAACAACTTAACATGTGAATTTTTTAAAATATGTACTAGATTTTGAACAAAATTGACTAGAAAAAATGTTCAAAAAACTAGTAAATTCATCTATTAGTTAGACTACATGATAATAAATTACACATTATATAATATCAATAATATTATTTTTTATTTTATCTCTCAATCCCATATCAACTAGTGAAGGATTTCGTGTCTCCCTCATACTAAAAAGTAATTCTTTTTTTTACTTCTAATTATTTTATCTCAATATAAAATTGATGTAAAATTAAAATGAAAATTGAAATATTTTATTTATAAATGACATATATTTTTTTGTTATTAATAATTTTATAATTTGTTAGCTTAATTATCGTTGTGTTTAGAAGAACCTAGTATAATGGATAAGTGTAATTCCTTTCGTGCTCAACCTTGAGTAGACTAGTGTTTTTTTTAAATAAATATAAAATATTCTCAAAATAAAAATAGGATGTAAGCTATAATAATAATAATGAATATACATTTTTTATTTTTCTTAATTAAAAGCCTCGTAAACCAACAATAATCCATTTCTCACTATGCTAAATCTATTTGTCAGTTATAAGAAGATAGGAAAAATATTTCATTCTCACTCTCAGTAATAAAGGAAAATTTTAAATATCCATATGAAATAACATTACTGCACATAGAGGCGCATTCTGCATTCTCTACATCCCAGTATGAGGGCGATATGTGATTCCATTTGTGCTCAACATGGAGTTCGCACATGTCCTTCTAAAATGTAAGTAATTTTTTTTCTAAAAATAAAATAGCATTAATGAAAAACAAAAATGAATATATATATTGGTATAAAGAAGATGTGGTAAAAATATTTTAAGTGTATATATATATATACACACACTCACTCACTTATTTATTTAAAAATCGACTTCATATCAACTTTATATATAGAAAGTACAAAAAAATAAAACAAATTTTTTTTAATGTTAAGTATAAGAAAATATTTCAATGTATAAAGAAAGGAAGTAATTGAAAATTAAAAAGAAACCATTAGTGAAATATGTAATTCATTTAAAAATATAATTAATGATTAAAAAATTAAATGTAAATTATACATAGAATGTTTAATTTTATATATATATAAACAAAAAATATGTATATATTATTTAAAATAATTGAAAAAAATAAAATCTTGCGGTTAAACCATTTCAAGTGATCTAATTATTCTACATTTTGGCTATTTTTCATGTATAGTTTTTGGTCAATTTTGTATGAAATTCAATAATCAAAGTTTAAGTTTTGTAGTGCACACAATCCAAGTGGCCAAAGAGATTTGTAAGGCTTGAATGCATTTATGCATTAAAAAATGTAATTTAAATCATGAAAAATGATATATATATGAGGAGACAAGGGAGCCTAAATTTTTTGAGGAGAAAATATTTTTGGTCTCTCTACACACTTATCCAATTTGTGATTAAGATGGATCTATAATAATTTTATATCAACTCTAAAAAGATATTTGAAAAAAATCAATTTTTTAGAGTTAAAATTATGTCAATTATTAATTATTATATGTTTAAAAAAAAATCAATACAAAAATTAAATAAATTATTTAATATCAATATCATATATAATATTGACTGCAACAGAATATTTCAATTTAAAAAAGAAGAAGAAGTATCTAAAAAAGAAAAAGTAAATTAAAGTAATATATATATATATATATATATATATATATATATATATTTCTTCCTAATAAAAACGGTAAAAAGACCCTAGATCTGTTGAGATTTTCTGTTTTGAATAGAATAGGAAAAATCTCAGTAGGTGACAAAAATTATGAATTTGTTGCTAGATTAACTCCAGTTTGTTGGGAGGGAGTTAATGCTAGCTAAATTTGAGTTGAGAGCTGTTAGATTCTCCTGCTATATAACAGATAGCCATACGGATGTTTTGGAGAGAGTGTGTGAGAATTGTAATCTCCTGTTTGAATTAATAAAGACTGCCAATGCCCTGTTGTGTGGACGTAGCCCAGGAGGTTTGGGTGAACCACGGTAAAATCACTGTGTCTTCTTGTGCATGATTTATTTGCTGCGTATTTAATTGTTTTGCTGTGCATGATCTCCAACAATTGGTATCAGAGGGATGTTGGAGTGCGTTGAACTGGTGCTGAGGTCGTGAACCGATTGCTGAACGTGGCTGTGTCAGCCGGTTGTGAATCACTGTGTGTAAACTGCGCCGTGAGCGGGTAGAAGAAAGCAGACCTGTGCGTGTTGATTGCTGGTGCTGGTGCGCAGTGATCATTTGTTCTGAGCGCTGGTGATGTTGTTCTCTGTGTAGAGTATGGCTGCGAAAGAGCAGCGGTGGAGGTCGTTTGTATGCCTGGAGGTGCTGCGTGGAGGTTGAGCATGTTGAAGCGAGTGCGTGCTGTGTGAAGTATACAACAGCGTGCGTGGATTGCTGGTGCGTGGAGCACTGGCAGATTTTCTGCGTGAAGATGTGGCGTATGACTGTTTGTAAGTACTGGTGATGTTTTTCGTTTAACTACTGGAGCTGAAATATATTGATCTATATTTACAGCTGTCTCTTGACAACACGCTGTCCATTTTGAAAGATGCGTAGACTGCGTATAAAACTGAGACTACAGAGCATTGAACGCAGGTCGACATTTCATTTGAATAATTTGAAACTGGGTCAAACGATAAAATATGCACGGTCAAACGATTTTTTGAAGTCGTTTTTTGAATAAACTGGTCGATTAATATTAAGTGCCATTTTTTTGTTTCTTTTAAGAGGATATGCAAATCGATTTATTTAAAATACCATAAGTTGAAATCTATTCGATTTGTATTAAATCAATTAAAACTTGATTTAATTGATTTAAGAGGTGGTGATATGTTTTTTTTTTTAAAAACAATAAATGGTGTCAAGAATGGGATATAGTAATGTGAATAAATCGATTTGATATTTTGGATATGGTAATGTGAATACCATTTGGATATGGTATGAAAAAAAAAAAGTGAAGGATATATATATTTTTTTTAAAAGAAGTGAAAGGCACTTTAAAGGAAGGAGAAGGTTATATTTTTTTTTTAAAGGAAGTGAGAGGCACGCAAGGGCAATTTTTTTTTAAAAGGCATTTTAAAGGGCATTCTTTATTTGAAAATTGGTTCTGGAGATTACTATGTTTTTTTTTTTTTGCTGAAACAAGATGGCGAAAACTCAAAATGCCCGGTTTGAAATTGAGAAGTTCAATGGCAAAAACAACTTCGAGATCTGGAAGGTAAAGATGCATGATCTCTTGGTACAACAAGGCGTGGCGAAAGCGCTGTTGGGGAGGAGCAAAAGGCCTTCTTCCATGACGGAGGATGAATGGGTTGAGTTGGATGACAGAGCTCTGAGCGCAATTCGGTTATGCTTGGCAGATGACGTTCTGTTCAACATTGTGTCAGAGAAGACCGCCGCAGGCTTGTGGATAAAGCTCGAGAAGCTCTACATGACGAAGTCCTTGACAAATCGGATTCTCCTGAAGCGGCAACTGTACAGTTTGCGGATGAAGGAAGGTACCTCAGTTATTGACCATCTGAATGTTTTCAATACTCTATTGGTACAATTACAAAGTCTAGATGTAAAATTTGATTCAGAGGATAAGGCAATAACTCTATTGTGTACATTGCCTGAATCGTGGGATCACTTTGTTACTTCCATAAGCTTAAGTAATGCAGCTGTCCTTGAGTTTGACGATGTGGTTGGAGCCATGTTGTCTGAGGAGACGAGGAAGAAGTCGAATGCTGACACCTCTACATCAGAGGCAATGATGGCTAGAGATTGTTCTAGAGAAAGACGCTCTGGTAAGTGCAGCGATTCACGTTCAAAGTCGAAAGGGAAGAAGAGCAAAGTGAAGTGCTGGTTTTGTGACAAATCGGGGCACTTGAAGAAAGGCTGCTGGAAGAGACAGCAAACAGAGAAGAAAGGAGACTCTTCGACAGAGAAGAAGGAGGCAAATGCGACAGATACAGGTTCGGCATCTGGTTCAGGTATGAGCGACGAAGTGTTGTCTGTTAATATGTCAAATCATGATCAACATTGGTTGTTAGATTCCGGTGCATCAAACCACATGTGTATTCATAGGGAATGGTTTAAGACGTATAGATCAGTTAATGATCGAGTCATGTACATGGGTAATGATGTCACATCTAATATTGTTGGGATAGGAAGCATACAACTGCAAATGTTTGATGGCACAACTAGAATATTAACAGATGTGAGACATGTTCTAGACTTAAGGAAAAATCTAATTTCTTTAGGAGCATTGGATACGAATGGATATAAAACTGTAATTCAAGGTGGAGTTATGAAAATCTATAAAGGTATCTTACTAGTAATGAAAGCTAAGAAAGTAGGAAATCTGTTTCAATTAGAAGGAAGAACAGGGTCAGATCATGTGTCTACGGTGTTTGAACATGACAGTAGTTCCATTCGCCTATGGCATCAAAGGTTGGGCCATATGAGCGAAAGAGGGTTAAATATTTTGGCTGATCGCAAATTACTTCCTAATCTAAAGTCTGAAAAGTTAGATTTCTGTAAACATTGTCTGTTTGGCAAACAAAGTAAACAAAAATTTAAAACAGGCAAACATACTAGTAAAGGGATACTTGATTATATTCATTCAGATGTTTGGGGTCCAGCCCCTACAGCGTCATATGGTGGTTCGTCGTATTTTGTATCATTCATTGATGACTTTTCTAGGAAGGTGTGGGTCTACATGTTGAAAAGGAAGTCTGATGTTTTTTCAGTTTTCAAACAGTTTAGAGCATTGGTAGAAAACAGCATTGGTAGAACAATAAAGTGTTTAAGAACTGACAATGGTGGTGAGTTTACTTCCAAGGAGTTTGACAGCTATTGCAAGGATGCAGGGATCGAGAGACATAAGACCACGGTTTATACTCCTCGGCAAAATGGAGTTGCTGAACGCATGAACAGAACTCTTCTAGAGAGAGCAAGGAGTATCTTTGAAGTAGCAGCCGGGTTGCGAGGATGCTGAGGGTCTCTTCGGTGGCAACAGCTTGTTATGTGATAAACCGATCTCCATCGACGGCGATAGACTGCAAAATTCCGCAAGAGGTATGGAAAGGACACCCTTGTGATTATTCTAAACTCAGAGTGTTTGGTTGTGATGCATATGCTATAATGCCTAAACATCAGCGAACTAAGTTAGATCCAAAGTCTAAAAGGTATATCTTTGTTGGGTATGGTGTTGGAACAAAGGGATATAGATTGTGGGATCCTACTACCCGCAAAATCATCATCAACAGAGATGTAAGGTTTGATGAATCCTCTCTTGTACAGTTAGATGTAGATAGAAAATTGAAACAGGATGATGTATTTGACTTTCAGCACATTCAGTTTGATAGCACTTCTAATGATAGTCATGATGACCATAGTTCAGATACTAGTCATGAACAGGTTTCAGAACATGAAAAGGGTTTCGGTTTAGATCATGAACAGGTCTCAGATACTGATCGGCAAGAAGTTCCTACAGATGGTAGTCAACCAGAAATAGCTTTAAGGAGGTCTACAAGGATAAAACGTGTTCCGAAAAGGTATGATGATTATGTTACTTCAGTTGCTTTGATCGCTAACGATGATGAACCTCTGTGCTATCAGGAAGCAATAGAAGGTTCGAATAGTGACAAGTGGAAAGCAGCCATGAAGGACGAAATGATGGCCTTGAGTAAGAGCGGCACGTGGGATCTGGTTGAGCTTCCGAAAGACAGGAAAACTGTGGGGTGTAAATGGGTTTACAAGCTGAAACGGGGTGTGAATGATACGGAGGACAGGTACAAAGCGAGGCTGGTTGCAAAAGGGTTTTCTCAGAAAGCAGGCATAGACTTTCATGAGATTTTTTCACCAGTTGTTAAAATTGTTTCAATTCGAATTGTGTTAGCTTTAGTTGCTTTGTTTGATTTAGAGTTACAACAACTAGATGTTAAGACTGCTTTTCTACATGGAGATCTAGATGAGGAAATTTATATGGAACAACCGGAAGGGTTTGTTCAGCATCGCAATGAGAAATTTGTCTGCAGGCTCAAGAAGTCATTATATGGCCTGAAGCAGTCGCCTCGGCAGTGGTATAATAAGTTTGATTCTTTCATGTTGAGTCAGAAATATGTTAGAAGTGAATATGATCATTGTGTGTATTTCAAGCAATTGAAAAATGGCATGTTCATTATCTTAGTGTTCTATGTTGACGATATGCTTTTAGCAAGCAAAAGCATTGATGAAATCAACAGGTTGAAGACTCGGATGGCAAGGACATTCGATATGAAAGATCTAGGAGCAGCAAGACAGATTTTGGGCATGGAGATTTTCAGAGACAGGAGCAATGGTAAGCTGTGGCTATCACAACAAAAGTATGTTGAGAAGATACTTTTGAGGTTTGGTATGAATAATGTGAAGCCTGTGTCAGTCCCTTTCGCTTCCCATTTCAAGATTTCTTCGGGTTTATGTCCTAATACAGATGAAGAAAAGGATTATATGTCTCAAATTCCATATGCCAATGTAGTAGGATGTTTGATGTATGCGATGGTTTGTACTCGACCAGATATTTCACATGCAGTTGGGGTTGTCAGCGGGTACATGGAAAATCCGGGTAAAGAACACTGGTCGAGGCATCGGCGGTGAAATAAGTTTCATTTGTGAGAGGCTAAGTAGTTGTTATCACTTATGATAAGAGTAGTGAATTTGTTTGCGGATATGTTGATTAGATTTCAATTGATTTGGATAAGAGAAGGTCAACTTCAGGGTACGTCTTTACTCTTGCAGGTGGAGCTATCAGCTGGATGTCAAAGCTACCGAACATTGTTGCTTTATCCACTACTGAAGCAGAATACATTGCTGCTTCTCATGCTTGCAAAGAGGCGGTTTGGTTGAAAGGTTTGCTTGGTGAATTTGGTAGGTTGCAGGACAACATCAGGTTACTTTGTGATAGTCAAAGTGCAATACATTTGGCTAAGAATCCGGCCTATCATAGTAAATCAAAGCATATTCCAATTAAGTACCATTTTTGTAAGACATGTTATTACTGAAAGGGGAGTCTCTCTTGAAAAGGTGCATACAAAGGAAAACTGTGCAGACATGTTCACGAAACCAGTTTTGTTGGAGAAGCTGCGCTGGTGTTTGGCTTCTCTTGGCTTGCAGAAGAGATAAAATAATAATAATAGGGCATCAGGCTAATAGTTGTCAAGGTGGAGATTGTTGAGATTTTCTGTTTTGAATAGAATAGGCAAAAATCTCAGTAGGTGACAAAAATTAGGAATTTGTTGCTAGATTAACTCCAGTTTGTTGGGAGGAAGTTAATGCATGCTAAATTTGAGTTGAGAGGATTTATGAGGCTGTTAGATTCTCCTGCTATATAACAGGTCTCCATACGTTTGTTTTGGAGAGAGTGTGTGAGAATTGTAATCCCCTGTTTGAATTAATAAAGACTGCCAATGCCTTGTTGTGTGGACGTAGCCCAGGAGGTTTGGGTGAACCACGGTAAAATCACTGTGTCTTCTTGTGCATGATTTATTTGTTGCGTATTTAATTGTTTTGATGTGCATGATCTCCAACAAGATCTGGGTAGCCCCTTGATTAGTGGCTCTCATTCCCATTATAACATACTCAAACAATTTTTTTTGTTTTTCCAATAGCTCACTCTTCGAGGTCTAGAAGTCATTTTCCGGATAATTTCATCTGATATAGTTTTTCTTATCTATGTTATTCCACTTATCAAATCCCTCTCCGTAATAAACCCAACTTAATTTCCTTTCATCTGTAAACTTATATTTATGTGATCCCCTCATTAATTATTTTTTCTTTAGTCCAATGGTTACTTTAAGATTGGTAAAGAGTAAGAATGTTAACAATAATTAATATTTTCATTTGTAAACCTATATTTATGTCATCCCCTCGTTAATTCATGCCTCGTTAATTATTTTTTCTTTAGTCCAATGGTTACTTCAAGATTTGGAAAGTGTAAGAGTGTTAATAATGATTAATATTTTCATTTGTAAAGCTATATTTATATGATCCCTGCGTTAATTCATTTTCCTTTAGTCCAATGGTTACTTTAAGATTTGGAAAGACGAAGAATGATTAACTCCCTTGCTTTCTCGATTTGGAAAGAGGAAGAACGATGAACTCCCTTTCTTTCTCACCTACCATGCGCTATATCACCATAAATAACTTAGGTTCCCCTTTTTAACTTTTTCCAAGCACCAAGGAACTATATAGATATATAGTATTGAAGAGCACCGTGAACTTAGCCATCCTTTGAATGCACATTTAACCCCTTAAATTGATTTTATTACTTATGTGGTGTATAATATTAATCCATCTTGAATTTTTGGGAATAACATTTTAAAATACTTTATACATTTAATTTTAGGTTTATCTAACCTTGGAAGGCTACACATAGGCTTTTATATCTCAAAGATTGGTAATGTTATAACTATTAACTATGGTCTTTGATGAGATTTATTTCATTTATATCATGTTGCTAGCACTCAAAGCAATACTCCTACATGGAAGTACGCTCTACTCATGAGTTTCCCACCAAGCATGGCCCATGCGATCCCTCGTGCCTCCATGCGACCTTGTTGGGTTTCGAGGAAGACAAAGATCTGCCAAATCAAAGGTGGTGATCACTGCATGGTACTAATCAACGGTGAGCAAGGATTTGGTCCAACCCTAGGGTTTTAAACATTATTTTCGCTTTGTTCTGTTTCATTTTGCAACTAGAGGGTTTGGAAATAGGGGTGTTGGAGGTTGTGAGTTCCACACCAAGCTTGAGCAGCCCCTTCAAACCTATTTACATGTATCTGTTTTATCTTCCTGAGCTATAGCAAGCCTTATTAGCATGCTACTGTAGTACGAGGTTGACACAGTGATTTGGGTTCACTTTCATTCACAAGTAAAATTTTTTCCAACGAGTTCATTGTTGATTTTCTTTCCAAAGATCAAATTTGGTTATGAATGGGAACTGGAGTTTCTTGCGTGTTATGGCCAGGTCCTTAGATGATGATTCAGGCCTGCCAGAATTCCTATTTTCCAGGTAAATTTTGCGCATTCCATCTAACTAAAATTCCTTTATTTCGATGTTTTATTTACCCTCGACGTGTAGTGTGAGCTATGGCTTCTACAAGTTGGGTTTCAATTCCTTTCTATGATAATGTTTAACATTAGGACATTTCATTTTACTCGCTTTTGGGGTTTTAGTTTAATCACTACTGAAATCATGATTTCCCCTTTTCTCTAAATTTGAATAACATTGTTAATATAAGGTATCATACATTCCTTTGTCTTTTTATGTTGGTTTTTGAGTCTCGATTTAATTTGGGTTTCTCCTACCCATATCTACATTATTGCCATGAATGAGTGGAATGATGGCACTGACAGGCTGTTGCCACCAGAGCGTTCCTCTTGGCAGGTAATTTCCTAACTTGTGAGAAAATGTTTCCTAAATTTTAAGCTACCCTTAAATATGTATGTTTATTCTCTTCTTCTAATCGGCGTTAGGTTCTTTTTTTGCACATGTAAAACAGATTCAACCTGGCGATGGGGTATTCAAGTAAATCTTCACCCTTGTCCTCATTTCATTATTTTCATTTTGATAGTAAATTTCCCTTTTGGCTAACTCTAGTTTTCTTGGTGCATTTTACTACAGGTATTCCTATGTCATTCTAGGTCAGTGTTAGGTTCTTTTATTTCTTCATTTTCACATGATTATAGGCTTTCCACTTGTACAGGTTGGTAAACCACCTATCCCGTCATGATTCCACATCAGATAAGGACTTATGTGTCTTTTCTCCTAGGTACTTCTACTGATGGATTATAGTTTGTATTTTTGACGTTATCTTCAAAATGGTCAGTGTTCCTATTTGAAATTTTTCTTCTAATTATTGGACTCCATATCACACAAATGATTGTGTATTTAGAAAGAGACTTTGGGTTATTATAGTATTTTGAATTGCTTGTTCTGGTTGTTTTCGTTATTATACATTTCTTTATAATACACTACAGTTCCTCATTCCTTATTTTTATCCCTGATATATATGTCTCTCTTCTTATCCTACTGTATGAATTTCACTCACAAAATACTTATACTTTTGGGTTTTTTGCGAAATTTTCTTCATATGCGTGTATGGACCTAACTACAGAGGAATTCTCGGAATTCTATGGCTTTGTGTATTAGATTTCTAGAATGAATAATTCAGATTTCACTGTACAAATCTTGCAATGGAAGGGGAACCCAAATGCTGAAATCGAAATGAATGGATTTACCCACTGTAATTCAAATATGGCAAAAGGGTTGCCCTATTCTTTTTGTTATATTTGTATTACTCATAAATTTTCTAGATTATCCAATTGAAATTCCTTTTAATTATGCAATTTATGTTATTGAATTAATATAGCAAATTGTGAGTCCACGACATAGTTAGGAAATTATAATTCAATTTAGCCATTGAAATGAGAAGGTACAAGTCTAATTCTGAAGTGAATTTCTTCCTTATACTACCAATTGGTATTTTACATAGTTTAACTATGTTTTTTCTCCTCTCCGTTGCGGCAATAGGATAAACAGAATATCCTTATGAATGTGTGTGATATTTAAAACATAGGTTACATTATTCAATTTCACCTTCAGTTTTATACATTATTTTTTCTATCGTAATACTGAGTTCAATTTAAATATTCTAAAGATGTCTTATTAGTACGACTTTTAAGTAATATTATTGGCATTAGTTTTAATCTTTAACTTATGTTATTAGTATATAAATAGAGAATTAATGGAGGGTCCTAACTCCAACAGGGGTCTTTATATCTAACTAACAGATTATCCTTAAAGGAGTATAGTTGGAAATAATATCGTTCATTTCACAATAATATCTGCCAGATACCATAATACTAGAACTAAGTGCTACAATTATGTCCTTCTAAATTGTGAAACAATGGCCACAGTCATCCTGTTATCAAAATCTGATAATTATACCAGGTTCTACTTAGCACCAGTTTGTAGAGATGCCTTCTTCTTACTAATTGAAATCTAGCTATCCATATAAAATCACATGTCCGATCGATTAATGTTCATAACTTTCGAAAAGACCATGTTCGCATTTCAATGATACAAAATTGGTATTTCTTCCAACTCCCTGTGATATTTAACCAATACTAAATCCTCCTTATATAGTACAGAAACAAGTCCTTATTCCTCACTAATTTAGAATAGAATTGAATAATAAAAACGTATTCATGCCTCATATATCTCGTCATTAGTACAACATAAAAATGAATATTGATCTTTATATATGCCTCATACCAACTGGAAAGATGATTTTCCTCCCATCCATGAGCTTCTCCTTTGAGCTCTCCCATGAGCAGATATCTGTTTTCCCCCAGTACTCCCAACCTTTTGTCAGAATAGTGAAGGAACTTTTAAGCCAACTTTCCCCATCAAGTTTTTGTAATGACATCCCATTATTCTGGGATGCTATTTCCCATGGTGTAGGATTTTCTTTTCTTTTTTTCGCAGAAATTTCTTTCTTATTATGTTTAAAGCTCACTTTCCACAACGTTTCTTTTCCTACCCCTTCCCAGTGAAACTTCTTCTTCACTGAGATATTATTAGATATTTTTCTTCAATCAAATTGTTAATTTAAATTAATTTGTTTCTCTCTAAGGGGATATTTTTTTGTGAGATTGGGAAAGTATAAAAATTATATCTTATCCTTACAAATTATAATTTTGAGATCTCTTAATACTTTGTCTTTTCCAATTTAGTATGAAATTTCCTTAATCAATTATTAAAATATAATTCTTCCAATATTATACTTTTTTCATAGGTCCACATCATATTTTTCCTATCTAACATAATTAAACTTAAAATATAATAATTGTAACTATGGGGTATTACATAGTCCCACCCTAACAAAAAATATCATCTTCAGTGTTGGCAAGCCTCTTTCATGTTGTTGGTTAAGCCGCTTTCATGGTTTCCTCCCACTCCCATGTGGCCTCCTCAGGTGTAAAGTACTTCCATCGCACCATCACCTGAGCAAAGGTTCTATTCCAAAGAACGGTTTCCTCCCAACACAATATACAAAATATTTCTCGAAGAAAGTCCCCTTCAGGTTCCACCTGTATCAAATTACAATCAACCAAGTGAGAAGGGTCATGAACATATTTATTCAATAATAAAATATGAAAATATTATGTACTTTAACATGACTAGGTAGAGCTAATTGATATGCTACAGGACCCATTTGGTCCAAAACTTCAAAGGGCCCATAAAACCCAGGTGCTAACTTAGCACAACTTCCAGTGTTGAGGGTACTCTTGCAAGGTTTAACTCTAAAGTAGACATGATCCCCAATATTAAATTATTTGTGTCCTTTTTTTATCTGCATAAATTTTCTGTCGGTATTGGGCTATTTTGATGTTCTATTGAATTTTGTGCTCTGTTTGTTCCATTTCATCTAACCCCTCTGGTTGGCTCCAACTCAGTAGAGTATGACATTTCCTGTCGTATAAATATTCGAACAAAATCATATTTATAGAGCCCTGATAGTTGTTGTTATATGAAAATTATGCTAAGTGTCGAAAATCCTCCCACCTTGTTGGTCTATCCATCACATAATTGCAAATCATGTCCTCTAATATTTGATTTGTTTGTTCACTCTGTCCATCTGTTTAGGGATGTTAGGCGGTGCTAAAATTCATTTTTCCTCCCATCCCTCCAAACAAAGTTTTCCATAAGGATAAGGTGAATTTTGAATCGCTATTAGAGATGATCATCTTTGGTATCCCATGAAGTCTAAAGATTTCTTTCATAAAAACATTGGCCACTTGGGTTGTCCCAAAGGTAGATTGCACATGAATAAAATGTGTAGCCTTGTTCAGGGTATCCACTACCACCATAATGGAGTGATGTTGGTACTTAGTCCAAGGTAATCCTGTTATGAAATCTATGGATATTATTTCCCACTTCCATTTTGGAATTGGAAGGGGGTTTAGCAACCCTACGGGGTGTTGATTCTCCACCTTGACTTGTTAGCATTCTAAACATATTGTTGGATAATATTCTGTATCCTTTTTCATTCCAGGCCAAAACCAGTTTTTTCACAATGTTGTCACCATCTTTTGGTAGTGACATCTTTTGGTAGCCCGGATGGCCCGAGTAAGGTCTCTTATGGTATTCATCCATTTCCATCTGTTTCAAGGCAGGTATATTAGGAATGTATAGCCTCTCTTTATAAACAAATAATCACGGTATACCCCTAAATCCCTTTTTGTTGTACTTTTAGTTGTAGTTCCAGATACCAATCTTGTGACAGGGCTTCGTGAACTTGTTCTTTGAAATTTATCTTAACACTGCTACCCATGCTAGATACAATCTGATGGGAATGTCTACTTAAGGTGTCTGCAATTCTGGTTTCTTTTCCCTTAATATGTTTGATTTCCATGTCAAATTTGGTAAGGAATGCTAACCATCTAGCTTGTCTTGCATTCAAGTCTCGCTAGGTGAAGAATAATTTCAGGCTAATATGGTCAGTCATTAATACAAATTTCTTACCCAACAGATAATTTTGCTCATGTTTTTTCAGTTTCCTAGATTCATAGGCTATCATGGCATTGTCTTGTAATAGTACCCCTCCTAGTCCTTCTATACAAGTATCGATGCACACAGTAAATTCTTTGGCTGAATCCACAATTTCAAGGATAGGGGTAGTGGTCAATTTTTTTTTCAACCTCTCAAAGGTTTCTTGACATTTGTTTTTCCACTCAAATTTCACCCCCTCTTTTTGTAAGGAGGTAATGGGATAAGCTAATGGGGAAAATCCCTCCACAAATCTGCAGTAATACCCTACAATCCCCATGAATGAATAGATTGTTGATACATCTGTGGGCACCTGCCAATTCAAATTTTCTTTTACTTTTTCCAGGTCTACTTCCAACCCCTCCTTTGAGATAACATGTCCCAAATACTGAATTTTTGGCTTATAAAACTCACACTTGCTGAGTTTTGAATACATTTTGTGTTCTCTTAGTGTTTGTAACACTATCAAAAGGTGCTCCTGGTGTTCCTCTTTGTTCTTAGAATACACCAAAATGTCATCTATGAAAACTAGCATAGATTTAGCAACATATTTGTGAATGACACTATTCAAGAGACACATGAAGGTAACAGGGGCATTATTGAGTCTGAATGGTAGGACTATGAACTCATAATGTCCATATCGAGTTCTGAAAGTTGTCTTGTGGATGTCTTCATATTTTATGTGAAGCTGGTGATAACCAGTTCGCAAATCAATTTTTAAGAATATTGTTGATCCCTTACTTGATCAAACAAATCGTCTATTCTCAGTAGGGGGTATCAGTTTTTTATGGTTAACTTATTCAACTATCTGTATTCTATGCACATTTTGAGGGTACCATCCTTTTTCTTGACAAACAATACCAGACCTCCCCATGGAGACACACTTGGTCTGATGTAGCCTTTGTTTAGCAATTCTTGTAAGTGCATTTTTAATTCTAATAGTTATGGTGTGCTCATTCTACAGGGGGCTCAAGAAACTGAAGTGGCTCCCAGTACCAGATCAATAGATAAATATATATATATCTACGAGGGGGTAGATGAGGGATTTCTTTAGGAAATACATCCCGACAGTCTCTAATAACCAACAAGTTTTTTATAGTATCGTTTTCTAGTTGTTGTCCCAAGTCTGCAACCTGCACCACATAAAGTAGACAACCCTTTCGTGTTGTCCACTTCAATTTTAGTGGATAAATTCATCTAACACACATAGGTTTGATTTTCCCTCTTATTACCACTGACTGTCCCAGCTTATTTGTGCAATTTACTATTTTTTGTAAGCGGTTTATTACTACTTTCTATTGTTCGATCCAATCCATACCAACCAATATCTCATAGGATCCGAAGGGGAAAACATTCAAGTTCATATCTGTGAGATACCCATTTATATTTACAGGGTACTTATGTAATTTATGGGTTACATTCCATTTGGTGCATGTAGCCAACTACACTAGCCACGGGTGTTGAAGTTTTTCTATCTGCAGTTTACACTTTTCCACTATTTGTGGACAAATATAGCTTAAGCTATCTTCAAGATCAATTAAAATAGATACAGGTTGGTTGAAAATGGTACCTTCGATTTTGATCATGATTGATTGATGTTCAACGTCTCGATATTCTAATGGTGCATTGATTCAAAATGCTTCTGGCCATGTCATTCACTATGGTTGCCTCGTGCACTGCTTGAATGTTTTGAATGACATGGGGGTTGTGTGGATAGTACCGCAGCAAGTGATGCTCCCTTCCATCTTGCTTGATGTTCCCTTCCATGGGCTTCGATCTGGTATGGGATTGGGTTGGCTGATTTTCCGCATCTTTGCTGAATTTTTTCCTCTGGTGGTTTCTGCACAAATTCTTCAGATAGGCTTGTTTGGGTATTTTTGAGCTTGCCCCTAATTTCCCTTTTTCTTTATTCTTCCAGGTTTTAAATTTATAATTTCATCCCTTGAACTTCTAGTAGCATAGTCGGGCTTTCATAACAACTTCATCCATAGTCTTCGGGTTGTCAAACTCAATGCTATCTTTATATATCATGGGAAAACAATTTACAAACCTCTGTACATTCACTTTTTCTTCTCTTACATATGGTACATAGCAAAGTAAGTTTGTGAATTTCATCACAAATTCATCTATGGTGAGCTGCTCAAGCCTTAGCTCATGGAATTCCTTGGCACGGTCGCCATAATATCTTTCACTGCAGTATCGGGCTTTGAAATTTTGTTGGAATTCTTCCTAGGAGACTGTCTTCTCATCTAGTAAATGTATAATTTTTGTCTCTTAACACCAGAGTGTCGCTTTACCCTGGAATTGATAAACTTCCAGTCTTTCTTTTATATTACTTCCATACTCATATACTTGAAAATATTTAACCATATTTAGGAGCCATGTTTCTGCATCCTCATCGTTTTTCCCATCAAAATTCAGAGGCTTTATCTTGTGGAATTATCCCTGCAACTCCTTCATTTTCTTGGATTTAGAGTCTTCTTTCCCAAACTCTTCCTCACTCGCACACTTTTATGAGTTTTTTTCAATCTCGTTTATTTTCCATTTGTCCTGTTCCCCCTCCTGATGACTGGATCTAGAGGTTAATTCCATTATCAACCTCTCTTGTTCATTGCTGGCTTGCCGCAGTTGTTCATTGTTAGTCCTTAGCTGAACCAATTCCTGTTGCAAACTCTTGATAACTCCCAATATCTGGGTGTTGGGATGTGGGGGAGTATCCTCCTCCCCTAGCTCCACATACAACTCTTCTCTGTCTCTCAAGGGAATGGTTGTAAACATGTTTTCATTTTATATCTGATGCACATTCAATTATTATCAGTTAATTATAAACATAAAAATTTCGTTGATCATTTTTTTAAATAACTTTAATTGTACAATTAAAATATCAAATAGCAAAATCTTCAAGCGTTTAGGTCCATAAGTCCAGTGTGTTAACTGAGCTCTGATACCAACTATAACGTACCTATACACATTTTTGTCTTCTCATAACTTACTCTCCAAGGTCTCGAAGTCAATTTTATGATAATTTCATCTAAGATGGTTTTTCTTGAAGAGCTTTCAATCAATGTTATTCCACTTATCAAATCCCTCTCGATAATCAACCTAACTTAAATTGGTTTCATCTGTAAACCTATATTTATGTGATCCCCTCATTAATTCATTTTTCTTTAGTCCAATGGTTACTTTAAGGTTTGGAAAGAGGACGAATGATTAACTCCCTTTCTTTCTCACATACTAGGTGCTATATCACCATAAATAACATATGTTCCCCTTTTTACCTTTCTCCATACAATTTCAAGCACCAAGGAACTATAGATATATTATATTGAAGAGCACCATGAACTTAGCCCTCCTTTGAATGCACATTTAACCCCTTAAATTTATTTTATTACCTATGTGGTGTATAACATTAATCCATCTAAAATTTTGGGGAGTAACATTTTAAAATAGTTTATACATTTAATTTTAGGTTCATCAAACCTTAGAAGGCTACACGCAGGCTTCTATATCTCAAATATTGGAAACATTATAACTATTAACTATGTTCTTTGATGATTTTTATTTCACTTATGTCATTCTACTAGCACTCAAATAAGTACTCTTACGTGGAATTACGCTCTACTCATGAGCTACCAACCGAGCACGACCCATTTTATCCCTCGTGCCTCCATGTTACCTCGCTTGGTTTAAAGGAAGGGAGAGATCCCCAAAATGGAAGGTTGTGATTATTGCACGGTACTAATCAATGTCTACCAAGGCTTTGGTCCAACCCTAGGGTTTTAAGCATTATTTCCTCTTTGTTATGTTTCATTTTGCAACTGGAGTGTTTGGAAATGGGGGTGCTAAAGGCCGTGAGTTCCATGTTCAGCCTGACTAGCCCCTTCAAATCTCTTTACCCGTATATGCTTTCTCCTCTTGAGCAATAGTATACCTTCTTTGCATGTTGCTGGAGTATGAGGTCGACGCAGTGATTTGGGTTCACTTTCATTCACAGGTAAAATTTTGTCCAACAATTTCTATGTTTATTTACTTTCAGAAGCTCAAATTTGGTTATGCTTGGGAACTGAAGTTTCTTGTGTGTTATGGCCAGGTCCTTAGATGATGATTCAGGTCCGCCAAAATTCCTATTTTCCAGGTAAATTTTTCGCATTCCATCTAACTAAAATTTGTTTATTTCAATGGTTTATTTACCCTTGACATGTAGTGTGATATATAGCTTTTATCAGTTGGCTTTAAATTCCTTGCTACACTGATGTTTAACATTAGGACATGTCATTTTATTGGCTTCTGGGGCTTTATTTTAATCGCTACTGAAACCCTTTTTTCCCTTTTTCTCTAAACTTGAGTAGCATTGTTAATACAGGGTATCATACATCCCTCTATATTTCTATGTTGGTTTCTAGGTCTCAATTTAATTTGGGTTTTTTCAACCCAACTCTACATTGCTACAACGAATGAGTGGAATGATGACGCTGACAGGCTGCTACCACCAAAGCATTCCTCTTGGCAGAAAATTTCCAAACTTGTGAGAAAATATTTCCTAAATTTTAACTTGCCCTAAAATATGTATGTTTATTCTCTTCTTCTAATCAACGTTAGGTTCTTTGTGCACACATGTAGAACAGATTTGACCTGATGAGAGGGTATTCAGGTAAATCTTCACCCTTGTCCTCATTTCATTGAATTTTTTGTTTGATAGTAAATTTCCCTTTAGGCTAACTCTGGTTTCTTGGTGCATTTCACTACAGGTTTGCCTCTGCCATTCTGGGACGACATTAGTTTCTTTTATTTCTTCATTTTCACATGCTTACATTCTTTCCACTTGTACAGGTTGGTAAACCACCTATCCCCTCATGATTCTGCATCGGATAAGGACTTATGTGTTGTTTCTCCTTGGCGCTTCTACTGATGGCTTATAGTATGTATTTTCGATGTTATGTCCCGAATGGCTAGTGTGCTTATTTGAAACGTTTCTTGTAATTATTGGACTCCGTATAACACATATGACTACGTATTTCATAAGAGACTTTGGGTTGTTATAATATTTTGAATTTCTTGTTCTGGTTGTTTTCATTATTATACATTTCTTTATAATACACTACAGTTCCTCATTCCTTATTTTTATTCCTCACTGATAGGTCTCTCTTCTTATCCTACTATATGAATTGCACTTGAAAAATTCTTATACTCTTGGGTTTTCTGCGAAATTTTCTTCATATGAGTGTATGGAACTAAAGTACATAGGAATTCTTGTAATTCTATGGATTTGTATGTTTAGTTTTCTGGAACGAATAATTCAGATTTCACTGTACAAATCTTGCAATGGAAGCGCAACCCAAACACTGAAATCAAAATGAATGGATTTACCCACTATAATTTGAATCTGGCATAAGGGTTGCCCTATTTTTTTTTTATGTTTGTATTATTCAAAAAATTTCTAGATCATCCAATTGAAATTTCTTTTAATTCTGCAATTCTTGTTATTGAATTAATATAGCAATTTGTGGGTTTTCGGTTGCGTTAGAGAGTTTTAAGTCAATTTAGCCATTGAAATTAGAAGGTACAGGTCTGATGTTGGAGTGCATTTCTTCCTTATACAATCAATTGGTATTTTACATAATTTAACTATGGTATTTATCATCTTTGTTGGGACAACAGGATAAAAAAAATATCCTTATGAATGTCTGTGATATTTAAAACATAGGCTACATTCTTCAATTGCACCTTGAGTTTTATACTTTAATTTTTCTATCGCAATACTGAGTTCAATTTAAATATTCTGAATATGTCTTATTAGTATGAATTTTAAGTACTATTTTTGGCATTAGTTGCAATCTGTAACTTTTGCTATTAGTATACAAATAGAGAAGCAATGGAGGGTCCTAACTGAAACAAGGGTCTTTATACTTACTTGACAGATTATCCTTATAGGAGTACAACTAGAAATAATATCGTTCATTTCACAATAATCTCTTCCAGATACCATAATACCAGAACTAAGTGTTACAATTATGTCCTTATAAATAAGGAAACAATGGTCGTAGTCATCCTGTTATCAAAATATAATAATTATAATAGGTTTTACTTAGCACTTGTTTTGAGAGATGCCTTCTTCTTACTAATTGAAATCTAGCCATCCATATATAATCACTTGCTTGATCGATTAATGTTCATAACTTTGGAAAATACTAAGTTCACATTTCAATGATATAGAATTGGTATTTCCTCTAGTTCCCTTTGATATCTAACCAATACTAAATCCTACTTATACAGTACAACAACAATTCCTTATTCCTCACTACTGTAGAACAAAATTCAATAATAGAAACGTATGCATGCCTCATATATTTAGTCATTAGTATAACATAAAAAATGAATGTTGATCTTTATAGAAGCTGCATACCAACTAGAAATATGACTTTCCTCCTATCCACGAGCTTCTCCTCAGAGCTCTCCCTTGAGCAAAGATATAGATTTTCCCCCAGTACTTATAACCTCTCGTCAGACTAGTGAAGGCACTTTTAAGCCAACTTTCCCTAGTAAGTTTCCATAACGAAATCCTGTTATTCTGGGTTTTTGTTTCTCATAACCTAGCCTTTTCTTTTGTTTTTTTCACAAATGTTTTTTTTCTTATTCTTTAAAGCTCGCTTTTCCACAGTGTTGCTTTTCCTACCGCTTCCCAATGAAAATTCCTATTCACTGATGTATTATTAGTTATTTTTTATTCAGTCTAATTTTAAATTTAATTAAATTTAATTTCTTTCTCTCCAAGTGAACCTTTTATTGGGAGATTGGGAAAGTATACAAATTCTATCCTATCCTTATGGATTATAATTTTGGGATCTCTTAATGATCTGTCTTTTCCAATATAGAATATAGTTTCCTCAATAAATTATTCAAATATAATTCTTCCAACATTATACTTTTTTCGTAGGTCCACATCGTATTTTTCCTATCTAACATAATCAAACTTAAAACATAATAACTGTAAATATTGGGTATTACACCCAGGATCCTAGCCTGCAAATCCCGCCTGGCGAACCCTTCACACTAGGTGTCAATCACTCCTTTACACGCGAGGCAATTTCTTTGAGTACATGATCCCACATCCAAACCCCCTACCATTAAACTACTTGTTCCACTGCTCATGCCACTAGCGAGATTGCATTCTCTTCCCGACATTCAACTCTGCAGATTGATTGGAATATTGTCTGCAACCTTATTCCATGGAGCCATGAATTGGGAAATGGGAAGAGGTACACACCCTAGTAGATGATGAGGTAGTGGGCACCCCCCCACCAACTTCGATGATGCTATTGTTGCCACCATGTTCTACAATGGGATTCACGACTCCACTGAGAGGGATTTCCTGACCATGGAAGAAGTTGAACTATGATGGGGCAGCCCAACACTTTGGGCACTCAAGAACCTCCTCGCTCGCCAGATAAATGAACATGTTCAAGAGATAGTGCAAGTGGTTTCCTGGATTGTAGAACTCTCCACTCACCAGATCCATGGTGTCTCCTCCCTTAGGCATCTTTCTAGATTTCTATGCCTGGATTTTCTAGTCAACACCGCCTCATCTTCTTCCCTCGCACCTCCCCCATCCCACTCTCCACTTGTCGAATCCTCCTCTCAACCCCTCCTTGGCGCCCCTGTGGCTCATCCCCCTCCTCCCCGACTCTTTTACATTCGATGCTCGATGTAATCCTGTATCCTTTTCACCCAAGCCCATAGGCTAGCTAGCAATTTGGAGGTTCATGGCATGACCTAAGTGGAATGATACTCCTGCATGGAAACATTACAAGTTCAGTGCAGTAGAATGTAACACCCAGCGACATGAATTCTCTCAAGTTGGCCCATTCTCTGCATTTTTATTTCTCTACAGGTCAATTTTTCTCTGCCACCTTGAATAAGAAAAATCGAGAGCCTGACGACTTATTTGCATGCTTTTTTGGCACATCGGGTATCAGGTTCCTATGGCTCAACCACACACCTCCTCTCTATCTCACTAAACTTAATTTTGGACACACATGCAGCAACCACATTCTCTCTATTAATACAAACATAATTTTTTTCAATAGTTTCTTCATAATACAAACAATGAAACTGCAAGGCTCTTATTTCTCCCAATTGGTGTAGAGTCCTCTCACTCTTCATCTCTAGTTTCCTTTGTCCAAGGAAGAGAACACAGTCATGATTTTATGTTATGTAATTTCTTCTTTGTTAATATAATGTGAATACTTTGTTACAACAAAAAAGCAGTAAAAAGGAGATGTGTAATTCAACGAGTATATATCCATCTCCACAAGGATGGTGCCCCAATGTGAAACCCCCCCCCCCATTCTGCCTTGACTCAATGAATAATAATTCCACGACATAGATCAACATGATTGGAAACTATTAGGAAAATTATGAATGTGTCAACCTAGCGATGCCCACCCAAATGACTCACCAATGCCATCATGATAACCCTTACCATAATGGAACTACTCTAAGAAGATATTTCTCTTACAAAAGGAAGCACGTTCTGCACTATTATGCTAGAATTATAGTCAACCATCATTATTGGAATTCCCCCATTCAATCTTTCAAGGATGGGGTTGTTGATCATATCAATCACCCTTTAACATTTTGATAAAGGTCATAAGGAGTAGATTACCCGATAGCATTTAAATGGCTAAGAGTTTCGAATTCTGTGAGGGAGAAATAAAATTAAGATGAGTCATATGCGAGAAGATGGTAAGCACACTTTATAATGAAGCAGGAATATGTTAAAATCGTGAATCTAAATAACACAAAGGTTTAAAGGGCGCAGAGGAAGTAGATACAAGGCGGGGCCCGTGCATACTCTATATACACATAGAAAGAAGTTCACAAGCACAATTCCGGGGGGGTCACAAATGAGAGGGGTAAGGCCGAGCTTCCCCCCCACCTAGAAATGCCGATGACATGTCAAGGCACATGACACGAGGCGAGTGCTTTACGGAGAAAAGGGCATGGGCTTTAGAGCTATCGCGGAATTCACCTCGTGTCCTTCCAGGGTCAGGTTGTAAGGTACAACTGTCACCATGATATAAAGGTAAGGTAAGTTTTTAGGACAGTCGGTACCAAGGCTAGTACCGGTATTTAACCCGACACGTGGTCTCACAGTCAGCGTCCTTAGGACATCAGCCCTACTCGTTTTACCCCGCCTTATTTTCCCAAGTTTCCTCGGGCCTGTATAACTATCTTTTGTCTTTTACTGTGGTAAATACTCTCAGTTTTTCGACTACTGTATAAGAAAAAGTGGGCGCCCAATACCAGGTCTACTCGGTTGTCGCCAGTACCCCTGCGTCGCTTTCCCGAGCAGTTTTCTACTTCGTAGGTATTCCATCCCTTTCATTCCATCTCGTTTCCTTTTGATTGTGTTTTGGGTTTGTATTATGGTCATGGGTAAGGTCACCACCAAGAAATCAGAGCCCGAAACTCCCCAACCCTGTGAGTCCGGAGCTGTCCTAGGGCCTGAACCATTCATAGACTTTCAAGCAGACATTCGTGACCCGTAATACCCATTTTCCATTAGTAGCATCAAGCCTGAACTTTTTAGGAAGCATGTGGAAAATAAAGATAAGTTCCGTGTCATTTTGTCTGGTCTGTATAATCAAATAACCCCGCAGTATACCCAGTGGTTGAATTCATCTGTTGGCTCTGGGAAACTTACAATGAATGTTGGGGAATGTTCCTCTCAGCTCAAGGGAACAAAATATTCACTATCTCTCTCGAAATCATCAGAAAAGCCCTTCGTTTTCCTACGAGTTCAAACTATGTCAGTTTTAGTGAAATAACGCTAACTCCTCAATTTTCAAAGCTGCAATGGAGGCAACAGATCGATTTCATCGCCTCCATAACCGACTCCCATTTCACAACACTCCCCACTGCAGACTTAGTGCCCCTGAGCTTATTCAAGGAAGACGTCCAGCCTATCCTTGCTCTTATCGCGGGTCTCCTAGGTGTGGAAGGTTTTGGGCAAGCCTCCAAAGGATACATTGCTTTCCTATGGTTAATGTCTCAACCCGAGGTCATTTTAGGTATTCCTAGTTTTCTGGCCTCCACCATTCAGAATCAGTTCCAGGAGCTCTCAGACACGGGTCATTTTCGTTTTTGTTCCATGGTCTTTTATCTTTTCCTCTTCCAACATGCTGATAAATTTGAGGGCTTGGGTTTAAATAAGGTTTACAACATAAATTCTCAGCCGAGACCAATTTTTGACTAGATTCTTGCAATGCATCAGTTGGAAAACGAGGTGGGCTACTCAAGGTTCCTAAATGATTTCATGTCCATAGCTTATACTATTATCCATGACTCCCCTCTGCTTAGGGTTTTTCCTGAACTGAGGAAATGGTTATAGTACAGTGAAGCTCAAATCATTGGGGACTAGTACCTTTTTGATGATTACACTGAAATCAGGGTTTATGGAGCCAAAGTCCCTCCCTATCAATTGCCAGTTTTTCTTGCCCAACAGATTTACACTTTGGAATACCTACACCAAACCTTAAAAGTTGATCAACTCCATTTCCTCCCTGCTAAAAAGGGGTTTATTCTCAAACTCCCCACAACCATTAGCCCTTTCATCTTTAATTCAAGGCATGCCCTTCCTGTGGTGGAAAAACTGCTTCTTGGCCCTATGATCCAAAGGGCATCATTTCTAATAGAAGGAAGAAGAATAAATCAACCCCTTATATGCATGAAACAAGGCCTTTCATCGAATGGAAAGCTAATCTTGAAAACTGGCCTTTGCTCACGCAGATGGAGATTGATTCATCTGCGACGGGGGAAAAAGAAGATACCGCTTCAACCAGAGAAGTTGGTAAGGAACAGGTGGAGGAGGTGGGTGCATCAGGAGAGGAGTGAAGCAGAGGTTATCAGAGATGAACTGTTGCTCTAGGATGAAATACCATATCGGAAGCTCGACAGGGGCAAAGCATGAATCAAGGTGCTACGGGATAGTACTACCTCTTCTGACTTCTCAAAATTTTCACAAGCCTTTACAGTCAACTACTCTCAGGGTGCAAGCGAGGGCAGGATGAGGAACATAGCAATCAGAGATAAGCACTAGTTCGAGCTAGAAGGGTATGTTGAAAAATACCACACCAATTTTTCATCTATGATAAATTTGGATACTAAGCAACTAGTAATGGCTATGACTGAGGTTGTTCTGAACCCAGAGGTTGGTGCCACCAGTTATAGTTCATTGGAGATAGCAATCGATATGTCACAGGTTCCAAAAATTGACAAATGCAACTTATTTTAGTGCTTTGGTGACATGCTCAAGGATGAAGTGATGCGGCTCTCCATTACTGTGAGAAAATTGTAGAGTAAACATAGACAAGTACTGGAGAATTTCAGAAAGGAGAATATCAACTCCCGTGCACTCATAAACGACATACACACTCTCAAGGAGGTGATAAAAGGGAAATAAAAAGGTATAGATGACCCCAAGAGTTGTCTTATCGAGGAGTTGCAGAAGTAGGTTGCAGCCTTAAAACGCAAAGTACATATACCAGGCTCTCACCATGTGCAGATAGATGAGCTAGTCCAGGCAGAAAAGGAAAAGTCAAGCTTGGCTGATTCTCTTACAAAGGAGAGGGAAGAGAAAGAAAATATTGCGGGAGAGACGGTCGTTCTTCAAGGAAAGATGAATGCATTGCAGATAACCTGGGACACTCATGTATGTTCTCCACCCGCTACAGAAGGGACTAGCTCACTTTCGGAACAGTTAACAACTGCACTAGCCACAACCGATGCAATGGAAAAACAGGTCTCAACATCATGTCAAAGGATCAGTGAGCTTGAAGCACTCCTTGCCGAGAATGCCAAGAAGATTAACGCTATGCAGAAAGAAATCGAGGAGGGGAAACAGGAAAAGACGCAGCACGAAAAAACCATCAGCGATATCACCAGTTGCATGAAAGGAAATATTACCCTCCTGGATGTTAAGCGATTGATCTGGGTTGAGATCATCACAGAGGTGAAAAGGCACTGGGAATTTTTAAATGTTGTCGAGGAAATTAAGTCAGCTGTGTGCCTTCTTAAAAGGAAGCTTCACAAAGGAAATACTAATGCATCCAACAGAGTTCAAAGTGAAAAAAGGTATATTTCTTTCTTGAAAGAACTAAAACCAGAGGACGTGGTAAAGTAGGGTATCGAGAGCAAGTTCAAGAAAGTCGCTAAGTGCCAAAAGGTAATAGAAAAAGAGTCTACTCGTAGTATGGCCTTGAATGCCTTAGAGAAAGTGGCGGCCAGTTTAGAGCAGTTTGAGATGGATTGGGCTGAGATAACATTTGCGGGACTCCCATCATGCTGGGAGCCCACCCATGCCTTACTACAGTCGTTACCAGTGTACGAGGCCAGTCTAAAAGAGGTAATGAATCAAACTGATATACCTTCTGAGAAATCCACTCAGCTCAAACCTGAAACTATAGTTACTATCCTCGGTAAAGAGTTTGCACTCATGTACCAAGTGAAACATAAAATTCCTGTCGATGCAAAATATGACGAACTTACAGAGGATTACATTAGAGCAGAAGGTTTCAAAGTGATGCGCGAACCTGCAGTAGACACCTGGCAGAGATGCACAAATTATGCCAGCCTGTTAACCAGCTCTTCCACAAAAGTCCCGCCCCCTGTTCCAGTCACGGCTTCGACCCCTTCTCATCAGTGAAGATTGTTAACTCATGATTCGGCCCTTGTGGTCTTTAGTTTTTACTTTTGTTTTTACTTTCAAGTTTCGAGTGGAATTTATATTTCACTCTTGCATTTACTTTCTGTTGGAACATTTTTTATATTTTGTTTTGAAACGGCCATGAGCCTAATTTTAAATGGTGAGTAGCATTCTCCCTCATCATGAATTTTGTTATTTTTTATTAAGACCTGAAAATGCTCACTAGCACGCGGAGAAGATATTTTCCCAAAATATCTTCCTATGTATGTTCTTGTAATTCTATATAAACAGTAAACTGAGATGAAAAAGAGGTTCCAGATTTTCAGAAGAACACACCCAGAAAGAACTTTGTATGCATTTTTGTTGAAATTTTGATATAAAAGTTGAAGAGCCCATTGGGTTTCGGTGATAAGGAGTTTCATCTTTATTGGGGATTTTGGTCTTAATACTTCATAGTCTGTAACTCTCTCTCCTGTGTTTTATAGCTTAAATGTTCATTTTGTTTACATTCACATTTCCTATATCTTGTTCTGGAATGCGAGTGCTCACATGTATTGGTATGAATTTATCATTATCGATACTCATGCTAAAACTTGTCTAGCGCTTCAAATATGGCTCAGGCATGATATGTTGTTCCACCTTTCACTTCTACCATAATTCTTCGAGTATTAGCAGTGATGAAATGTTATCTTTAAAAGTTATTTTCATGTATGGATTCTTGTTACTATATAAAGCCAGTACATGTTGATATTCATTTCTAGATCTCATTTCTGTTATAGCTAGTATCCTTCCCATTTTCTTACACGGTTATCGTCATCTGATTATTTACCTATATGAACCATTTTATAATCTAGTCCCCTATATAGAAAGTTGTCTTAAAATTGTCGGATACATTTTATACCAAAGTTCACACTCTGTCATTACAATATTACTTTTGTTGTGCTGAAATTTGAGAGTCTCGATTCCATTTTAACCAAACCTTCTTGTTTTATATACAATAGCATGAGAGCCCCTTTCTTGACAACCTTTACAAGTTGGACTATATAATCTTTGCTAATTAAGATGTCCTAGGCACTGGTCTTTTACAACTCAAGGCTATCTCTAGGAGTTACAACATCTCTCTGGCGCCGTTGCCGGGGAAACGAATTTGAGAAAAGATAAATCCCTGGGCCTTGACAAAATCATTATTCACTCTTCAGAACAGGTGAGCAAGAAGAGTTGAGAGTTGTAGATCCCTCACCTTGGCAACTCCACAGTCAATTATAAGATAAACCTATTTGTAGTCATGGCTTCCCGAAATCCACATCTAAGGTCAGATACATCCCAGTCGAAGACACCTTCAGCGTCTGACCCAGAGAAGATTTTGCATAAGAGGGGTTGGAGGAAAAGAGAGTCAGTTCATACAGAAATTCCTAGATTTTCTTTGGAAGATTCTCCATCCTCCTCTTCTTAAATAGCCCAAGATCAAGGCCCTGATTCCACCGTAGGAAACCTTGATTACTTCGTAGATAATCCTTCCTTGGGAAACATTCAAGTTAAAGATGAAGCTGAATCTGTAGATACCACTAGCTTCTTTCTTCATCCCACTCCTGAAGCTGAAGATGTAAAGGAAGTCACAGAAGTGTCTGTTGTTAACAGTCCAAATTTCCCATCAGCACCACAAGCCTCTGTTCAATACATACCAATTGTTATACATACCTCGCTTCCACCACCTCCTCTGACTCATCAGATTCTCCCACCACCTCCACAACCCCCGAAGGCTGTCCCGGGCTTATTACTAAACAAATATGCCCCCCTGGCATTGCCTCGGGTCTTAAATGATATTCCTTAAGATTATCTGAAAGTCTTGCCTCGTTTCAACGGGGAAAATGAGATTGAAGCTTAGAAACATCTTGAAGTCTTATGTGCCTTTGCAGAAAAATTTAACGTTGAACATTTGGATGTGGCCTTCAGACCGTTTGTCCAATCCCTAGATGGAGAAGCCAGAAAATGGTTTAAGACTTTGGGAGACCATTCCATCAGTAATTGGACAGAGATGGAAAATTCTTTCATCAGAAAATGGGGAGAGAAAAAATACCATGGGTACTGTCTCATCGAGTTCAATGCACTCAGGAAAAGGCATAATGAGGGAGTGCCAGAGTTCATTAAGAGGTTCAAAAAATTATACTCAAGCCTCCCAGCTGAAATGAAACCTCATCAGATAGCTGTTAAAGTAGTGTTTGTAGCAGCTTTCAATTTAGAATTTGGGTTCTCTCTAAGAGAAAGGAAGTCTGCTACACTAGACGATGCCCAGACTGATGCACTAGAGTTGGAGGCCAATTTCACCTCCACATGAAAATCAAAGGGGATATCAGATCAAGATGCAAGAAGAAGAGGAAAAGAAGAGGTATCTACATCTGGCCAAGACAGAGAAACAGCTGAAAGTAAAATTGAAGAGATGAATAAATGATTAAAAATATTTTAAGCAAGCTGGTGAAGCTTGAACTTGAAGCCAATAATTCACCCTCTAAAACATTCCAGAATGCTCCGAACAGGGGTTACAATCCGCAGTATAGAAAGTCACCCCTGCAAATACTGCAAAGAGAGCAGAAAGAACAATAGGACCAGGTACCACACCCACTGTACATAGAAGGTCAAATGGATGGTCCTATTGAGGATACTGCCTATGAGCAAGATGACCCATATCTTGCTTATTCGAATAGTGATGAAGTCGAGTGTCCTTTGCAAGAAGGTGATGGAATGGGAATTCCATTACAAGAAGAAGAAGAAAAGGCTAAATTTATTGAAGATCCAGAGATCGATGACTATTGCAAGCAGTTCGTTGATTTCATGCAAGCGCAGTTCAATAGAAAATATGATCTCAAATCTTCTAGAAAAAGAACTCATACTCAAGATCAAGAGGAAGAGGTGCCTAAAAAAGAAACAGTTGTGCAAAAGGAGACAACAATGCAAAAGGTCACAGATAAAGGTAAGAGGCCTCTAAATGAACCTTTACAGTCTAATGATCAAGTTCCTTCCTCTTCAAAGGTAGCCACTCCTCCTAATGCTAAGCTTGTGTTGAAAGAAGTCAAGCCTTTAGTTGAAAAAAAAGAGTCAAAAGAAAATATAACAGAGAAGTCCTCTTCAGGCTTCAATCTGCAAAAAGAACTTGAGAAAGTCAAGATCCCAGTCCCCCTGACTGAACTATTAAAGCAGCTAGCCTATCAGTCCCAGGTCTCCTCCTTTATGCTTCCCTAAGAAACAGCCCCCATTCCAAACAGTCTCAACCTTTAGGAAGAAAGGCCCATGGTTGTGTTTGGCCCCCACGTTGAAGAGTTAGATGCCTCTACTCCTCCTTTTTATGTGTCATTAGTGATTCATGATTTTTTATTACATAACTGCATGTTGGATTCGGGAGCATCCCATAATCTCTTACCTTTGTCAGTCATGGAGCAACTGGGATTGCAAATCACTCGTCCATACAAGGACCTTTATTCCTTTGACTCCAAAAGGGTCAATTGTCTGGGAATGATAAAGGACTTGGTAGTCAATTTGGCCCAAATTCCAGCCAAGAGTGTGGTGATGGATATAGTGGTTGCTGATATCCCAACTCATTTTGGGATGTTGTTGTCAAGGTCTTGGGGAACCAAAATTGGAGGGTTAATAAAACTGGATCTAACTTATGCTACTATCCCTGTATTTGGAGGGCAAGAGAGGAGGATGCATAGGGAGACAAGGTTTGTAAATATGGTTACTAAGGCTGATAACAATGTTAATTCACCAGTGTATAGTAAAGAAGGGGAATTCTCATGTCTAATGTTGGAGGAAGATCAAGACTATGTGCAAGAGTCGTCATTCTGTCTGATTAAGACAGAAAAATCCTCAGAAAATCAAGAGGCTAGGGTCTGGACTCTACACTTTGATGGAGCCAATTCTAGAGAAGGAAATGGATTTGTGGTGCTACTAATTTCTCCTACAGGAAAATGGGTTCCATTATCTTTCAAATTAGAGTATGAAGCTATGAATAATGTAGCTGAATACGAAGCACTACTCTTGGGATTACAAACAGTCAGAAGCATGAACATCCAAAGTCTAAAGGTTCTGGGAGATTTAGAACTAGTGGTAAGGAAAGTGAAAAATCAGTGCCAGACCAAACACCCGTGGCTAAGGGCCTATAGGAACGAGGTATGGGATCTAGTGGAAAACTTTTTCTTGGTGTTTAACATTCAGTTTATGCCCAGAGAACATAACAGAATGGCAGATTCCCTTGCTGTGGCTGCCAGTACCTTTTGGCCACCTCAAAACCCTCTCCTAAGATACAAAATTGAGGTTCGTTATCGACCTTCAATTCTTGACAATATCAAACACTGGCAGGTGTTTGAGAATGAAGATCAAGTAAAGTTATTCATGGAGACATTTGGATAATTCTCAAACATGGAGATAGATGCTTGTGAAGAAGAAGAAACTGAATACCTTTCCCAAAACAAATGGGAGGAAAAGGTGGCTGGTCATAAAGTGTTGCAACTGAAGGGAAATATTATACCTAGAGGGCTGGTGCCTCTAGAAATGTTGTTTGACAAAAACGATGTCCTACTACAGGCAAACAAAGTGGTAGAAGAAAATCAGATAGAAGGCCTGAATCTTGGTACCGATGTTGATCCCAAAATTGTGAAGTTGTCCAAGAAAGTTCCGAAAGAATATAAAGAGCACTACCAAAAACTATTCCAGTCATACAAGGATGTTTTTTCATGGTCTAATCAAGAACTTAAGACCTTCCATATCAGCATCATGCAACATAAGATTCCCCTAAAAGGAGATGTGAAGCCACATAAGCAGAAGGTTAGACAGATTAACTCTCTGCTACTTCCTTCCATAGAGAAGGAGATCAAGAAGTTATTAAAAGCCAGGATCATCGTGCTGCTAAGATACTCTGAGTGGGTGGCCAATCTGGTCCCAATCCGGAAAAATAACAGAGAGATAAGGTTATGTGTTGATTTCTGGAATTTAAACAGAGCATCCTTAAAGGATAACTACCCATTGCCCAAGATGGATCATATTTTCAGAAGGTAGTAGGAGCTTCACGGATGTCAATGATGGATGGTTTCTCTGGATAAAATCAGGTGGCCGTGCTCCCAGAAGATCAAAAGAAAACTGCCTTCACCACACCCTGGGGTACATTTATGTATGCAAGGATGCCTTTCGGACTGATAAATGCAGGGGCCACTTTCCAAAGGGCCATGGATATTGCCTTTGTTGGGAGCAAGATAAGTTCGTGGTGGTCTATCTCGATGATATCACTATGTTCTCAAAGGACGATGCAGAGCATATTGAACACTTGCGCAGGAATTTTGAGAAGTGTCGAAGGTATGGTCTGTCTCTCAACCCTCATAAATCATTATTTGCATTAGAAGAAGGCAAGCTTTTGGGACACATTGTGACCAAAGATGGGGTGAAAATTGATCCCAAAAGGGTAGAGGTTATAAACGGCATATCTTTCCCCAGAAATAAAAAAGAGGTTCAGGTGTTCCATGGGCACATTAACTTTCTGAGAAGGTTTATCCCAAACTATGCAGAGATAGTCCAGCATATAACCGACATGATCAAGAAAAATAATGAGGTGAAGTGGTCTCCTAAGTCACGAGAAGCCTTTAGTAGAATCAAAAATGCCTTTGCAGAAGCCCCAGTGCTAGCTAGACCAGACTATGCTAAGCCTTTTATGATTTTTTCATTTGCATCACCTCATACAGTGGCAGGAGTTTTATTGTAGAAGAATGAGGAGGGGTACGAGCAGCCTATTTCTTTCTTCAACTAGGTGCTCTGTGATGCTGCGTTGAAATACAACATCCTAGAAAAACAAGCTTATGCCTTGGTGAAGTCCCTCAAGGCATTTCGGATGTATTTTCTCCAGTCACCAATCACTGCATTTGTGCCGACAGTAGCCATGAAGGATATCCTGATCCAAGGAGATAGTGAGGGAAAAAGGGGAAAATGGATTGCGAAAATACAAGAATATGAGCTGGATATACGTCCCACCAAGTTAATCAAAGGACATGGATTAGAAAAAATCCTGTCAGAATCGAATTGCCAGACTCTGGGCATAAATATTTCTATGATAATAAAAAAGGAGTCTGAAAAAAATTGAAGAATGGTGTGTGATAGAGACAGCTACTCAGAAGACTCATATGAAGTATCTCATCAGTCCGTGGTATAAGGAAATTGTTGAATATATTTTGAATCTCAGATGCCCCACTAGCTGTGATAAAGCTAAATACAGAACATTGAGGCTGAAGTCATAGAAATTCGTGGTTGCCAATGGTCAGTTGTACTGGCAAGACCCTTCGGGCATCCTGCTCCTGTGCCTTACAGAGAATGAAGTAGAGGAAGTAATGGCAGAGTTTCATGAAGGCATATGTGGAGGTCACTATAGCTGGAGAGCTACCGCCCATAAAATTTTGAAATATGGTTTCTTCCGGCCCAAGCTTTTTGGAGATGTTTTCGCTCGGGTCAGAGCCTGTGAAAAGTGCCAAAAATTCGCAGAAATGTAGAAGTTTGCACCCCTGCCCATGATCCCTATACATATATATGAACCGTTCCAGTAATGGGGGATTGACTTTATTGGTGAAATTCACCCTGCGTCAAGTGGACAGCACAAATGGATATTAACTGCCACATATTATTTCACCAAATGGGTGGAGGCTATACCTACAAGGAATGCAACAGGTACCTTGCTGATAAATTTTACGGAAGAGAACATTATATCCATATTTGGCTGACCTGCCAAGATTGTTACTGACAATGCCCAGGCCTTTAAATCTGCTAATTTTGTTAGCTTCTGTTAGAAAAATAACATTTCATTGGGACATTCCACCACCTACTATCCACAGGGAAATGGTTTAGCAGAGTCTTCTAATAAAACTTTGGTAAGGGCACTAAATAAAGCCATTAATGAAAATCAGAAAAATTGGGACTCTCAGCTAAAGTTCACTTTATTAGCAAACAGGATCACCAGCAAGAGATCAATGGGGAAATCTCCATATGAATTGGTATACGGGAGAGCAGTAGTATTTCCCATACAATTGGCTTTACTAGTAGCGAGGTTCATGCAAGAAAGCCAAGAAGAGCCAAATGATATCACCAAGAGGATGAACCAGCTAGTAGAGTTGGAGGAAACACGAAATCAGGGGAATCAGAGGTTGACTGAATATCAGGAGAAGATGAAGGACCTATTTGATCAGCATGCCAAGGAAAAAAAGATGCAGGTCGGGGATTTAGTACTCAGATGGGATATTCGAAGAGCAAAGAAGGGGAAGCATGGTAAATTTGATCCGTTATGGTTCAACCCCTTCAAAATTTCCGAACAAGGAGGAAATAACACTTTCAAGTTGGAGAATTTGCAAGGTGACTTGCTTGACGCCCCTGTAAATGGTGAATTCCTAAAGCCTTTCTTCCAGTTTTGACTCAGGGCGAGAGGGCCCTATGTATTATACTGTACATTAGTTAGCTGCTTTTATTTTTATTTTTAATGATGTTTGTTGTGGAGAATCATGAAGAAAGAAATAAAGATGCAGAGGAGTCGCATTTGCATAAAAGGGTTAACAGGTGGTCTGCGAAGTTCTCGACACGTCCGAGGATGAATGTGTTGTCCCCAGGTGGAGCCAATGTTGATCATATCAATCACCTTTTAACATTTTGATAAAGTTCATAAGGAGTAGATTACCCGATAGGATTTAGATGGCTAAGAGTTTCAAAGTCTATGAGGGAGAAATAAAATTAAGATGATTCATATGCGAGAAGATGGTAAGCGCACTTTATAATGAAGCGAGAATATGTTAAAAGCGTGAATCTAAATAACGCAAAGGTTTAAAGGGCACAGAGGAAGTAGATACAAGGCAGGGACCACGCATACTCTATATACACATAGAAAGGAGTTCGCAAGCACAATTCCGGTGGGGTCACAAATGAGAGGGATAAGGCGGAGCTTCCCCCCCCCCCTCGAAATCCTGGTGACGTGTCAAGGCACATGACACGAGGCGAGCACTTTACGGAGAAAAGGGCATGGGCTTTAGAGCTATCACGGAATTCACCTCACGTCCTTCGAGGCCAGGTTCTAAGGTATAGCTGTCACCATGATATAAATGTAAGGTAAGTTTTTAGGACAGTCGGTACCAAGGCCAGTACTGGTATTTAACCTGACACATGGTATTCACCTAACAAAGTCTAACACCAAATACCCTTATGCCACATGTCTCATAGTCAACATCCTTAGGACGTCAACCCTACTCGTTTTACCCAGCCTTCTTTTCCCAAGTTGCCTCGGGCCTGTATAACTATCTTCCATCTTTTACTGTGGTAAATACTCTCGGTTTTTCGACTACTGTATAAGAAAAATTGGGCACCCAATACCATGTCTACCTGGTGATTTTCGGTACCCCTGCATCGCTTTCTCGAGAAGTTTTCTACTTTGCAGGTATTCCATCCCTTTCATTCCATCTCGTTTCCTTTTGATTGTGTTTTGGGTTTGTATGATGGTCGTGGGTAAGGTCACCACCAAGAAATCAAAGCCCGAAACTCCCCAAGTCCATGAGTCTAGGGCTGTCCTAGGGCCTGAACCGGTCATAGACTTGCAAGCCGACATTTGTGACCCGCAATACCCATTTCCCATTAGCACCGTCAAGTCTGCAATTTTTAGGAAGCATATGGAAAATAAAGATAAGTTCCATGACGTTTTGTCTAGTTTGTATTATCAAATAACCCCCCTAGTATACCTAGTGGTTGAATTCATATGTTGGCTCCGGGATGCTTACGTTGAACATCGAGGCATGTTCCTCTCAGCTCAAGAGAACAAAATATTCACTATCTCTCTCGAAATCATCAGAAAAGCCCTTCGTTTTCCTACGAGTTCAAACTATGTCAGTTTTAGTGAAATAAAGTTGACTCCTCAATTTGCAAAGCTTCCATGGAGGCAACAGAGCGATTTCATCACCTCCATAACTGACTCCCATTTCACAACCCTCCCAACCGCAGACTTAGTTCCCCTGAGCTTATTCAAGGAAGACGTCCAGCCTATCCTTGCTCTTATCGCAGGTCTCCTAGGTGTGGAAGGTTTTGGGCAAGCCTCCAAAGGATGCATTGATTTCCTATGGTTAATGTCTCAACCCAAGGTCGTTTTAGATATTCCTGGTTTTCTGGCCTCCACCATTTAGACTCAGTTCCAGGAGCTCTCAGACACGGGTCGTTTTCGTTTTTGTTCCATGGTGTTTTATCTTTTCCTCTTCCAGCATGCTGATAAATTTGAGGGTTTGGGTTTAGATAAGGTTTACAAGATAAATTCTCAGCCGAGACCAATTTTTGACTGGAGTCTTGCAACGTATCAGTTGGCAAACAGGGTGGGAAACTCAAGGTTCCTAAATGATTTCATGCCCACAGCTTATACTATTATCCATGACTCCCCTCCGCCTAGGGTTTTTCCTGAACTGAGGAAATGGTTACAGTACAATGAAGCTCAAAGCACTGGGGACTGGTACCTTTTTGATAATTACAATGAAATCAGGGTTTATGGAGCCGAAGTCCCTCCCTATCAATTTCCAGTTTTTCCTGCCCAGCAGATTTACGCTTTGGGATACCTCCGCCAGACCTTAAAAGCTGATCAAATCCATTTCCTCCCTGCTAAAAAGGGGTTTATTCTCAAACTCCACACAACCATTGGCCCTTTCGTCGCTAATTCAAGGCAAGCCCTTCCTGTGGTGGAAAAGTTGCTTCAAGACATGGATTTGAGACAAGGGAAAGCTTGGCCCTATGATCCAAAGGGAATCATTTCTAACAGAAGGAAGAAGAATAAATAAACCCCTTATATGCATGAAACAAGGCCTTTCATTGAATGGCGAGCTAATCTTGAAAATTGGCCTTTGCTTTCGTAGATGGAGATTGATTCATCTATGACGGGGGAAAAAGCACATATCACTTCAACCAGAGAAGCTGGTAAGGAACGGGTGGAGGAGGAGGGTGCATCAGGAGAGGGTGCTCCCCCTTTAAAAAGACAAAAAACAAGGATCAGTGAAGCAGAGGTTATCGGAGATGAACTATTGCTCCAGGATGAAATACCGTATGGGAAGCCCGACAGGGGCAAAGAAGGAATCAAGGTGCTACGGGATAATACTACCTCTTCTGACTTCTCAGAAGTTTCACAAGCCATTACAGTCAACTGCTCTCAGGGTGCAAGCGAGGGAAGGACGAGGAACAGAGCAATCAGAGATAAGCACTCATCTGAGCTAGAAGGGTATGTTGAAAAATACCACACCAGGTTTTCATCTGTGATAAATTTGGATACTGAGCAACTAGTAATGGCTATGACTGAGGCCGTTATGAACCCAGAGGCTGGTACCACCAGCTATAGGGCGTTGGAGATAGCAATCAATATGTCACAGGTTCCAACAATTGACAAATGCAACTTATTTCAGTGCTTCAGCGACATGCTCAAGGATGAAGTGAGGCGGCTCTCCATTACTCTAAGAAAATTGCAGAGTAAACATCGCCAAGTATTGGAGAATTTCAGAAAGGAGAATATCAACTCCCGCGCACTCACAAACGACATACAAACTCTCCAGGAGGTGATAAAAGGGAAAGAAAAAGGTATAGCTGACCCCTAGAGTCATCTTATCGAGGAGTTGCAGAAGCAATTTGGAGCCTTAAAACGCAAAGTAAATATACCAGGCTCTCACCATGTGCAGACATATGAACTAGTCCAGGTAGAAAAGGACAAGTCAAGCTTTGCCGATTCTCTTGCAAAGGAGAGTGAAGAGAAAGAAAAGATTGCGGGAGAGATGGTCATTCTTCAAGGAAAGATGAATGCATTGTATATAACCTGGGACACTCATGTATGTTCTCCACCCGCTACAGAAGGGACTAGCTCATTTTCTGAACATCTGACCACTGCACTGGCCACAACCGATGCAATGGAAAAACAGGTCTCAATAGCACGTCAAAGGATCAGTGAGCTTGAAGCCCCCATTGCCGAGAATTCCAAGAAGATTAACGCTATGCAGAAATAAATCGAGGAGGGGGAACAGGAAAAGGCGCAACATGAAAAAACCATCAGCGAACTCACCATTCGCATGAAAGGAAATATTACCCTCCTGGACGCCAAGCGATTGATCTGGGCTGAGATCATCATAGAGGTGAAAAGGTGCTGAGCATTTTTTAATGTTGTCGAGGAAATGAAGTCAGCTATGTACCTTCTTAGAAGGAAACTTCACAAAGGAAATACCGATGCATCCAACAGAGTTCAAAGTGCAAAAAGGTATATTTCTTTCTTAAAAGAACTAAAACGAGAGGACGTGGTAAAGCAGGGTATCGAGAGCGGGTTCAAGAAGCCGCGGAGTGTCAAAAGGTATTAGAAAAAAAGCCTGCTCGTAGTATAGCCTTGAATGCCTTAGAGAAAGTGGCAGCCAGTTTAGAATGGTTTGAGATGGATTGGGCTGAGATAACATTCGCGAGACTCCCATCATGCTGGGATCCCACCCACGCCTTACTACAACCGTTACCAGCGTACGAGGCCAGTCTGAAAGAGGTAATGAATCAAATCGATATACCTTCTGAGAAATCCACTCGGCTCAAACCTGAAACTATAGTTACCGTCCTCGGTAGAGAGTTTTCACTCCTGCACCAAGTGAAACATAAAATTCCTGTCGATGCAAACTATGATGAACTTGCGGAGGCTTACATAAGAGCATAAGGTTTCACAGTGATGCCTGAACCTGCAGTAGACACCTGGCAGAGGTGCACAAATTATGCCAGCCTATTAGCCAACTCTTTCGAAAACATCCCGCTGCCTGTTTCAGTCACGACTTCAACCCCTTCTCATCAGTGAAGATTGTTAACTCATGATTCGGCCCTTGTGGCCTTTAGTTTTTACTTTTATTTTTACTTTCAAGTTTCGAGTGGAATTTATATTTCACTCTTGTATTTATTTTCTGTTGGAACATTTTTTATATTTTGTTTTGAAATGGCCATGAGCCTAATTGTAAATGGTGAGAAGCATTCTCCCTCATCATGAATTTTTTATTTTTGATTAAGACCTGAAACTACTCACTAGCACATGGAGAAGATATTTTCCCAAAAAATCTTCCTATGTATGTTCTTGTAATTCTATATAAGCAGTAAACTGAGACGAAAAAGAGGTTCCAAATTTTCAGAAGAACACACCCAGAAAGAACTCTGTATACATTTTTGTTGAAATTTTGATATAAAAGTTGAAGAGTCCATTAGGTTTCGGTGATAAGGAGTTTCATCTTTATTGGGGATTCTGGCCTTAATACTTCACAGTCTGTAACTCTATCTCCTGTGTTTTATAGCTTAAATGTTCATTTCGTTTACATTCACATTTCCTATATCTTGTTCCGGAATGGGAGTGCTCACATGTCTTGGTATGAATTTATCATTGTCGATACTCATGCTAAAACTTGTCTAGCACTTTAAATATGGCTCAGACATGATATGTTGTTTCACCTTTCACTTCTACGATAATTCTTTGGGTATTAGCAACGATGAAATGTTATCTTTAAAAGTTATTTTCATGTATGGATTCTTGTTACTATATAAGCCCAGTACATGTTGATATTCATTTCTAGATCTCGTTTCTGTTATAGCTAGTATCCTTCCCATTTTCTTACGCGGTTATCGTCATCTGATTATTTACCTCTGTGAACCATTTTAGAATCCAACCCCCTTTACAGAATGCTGTCTTAAAATTGTTGGATACATTTTATACCAAAGTTCACACTCTGTCATTACAATATTACTTTTGTTGTGCTGAAATTTGAGAGTCTTGGTTCCATTTTAACCAAACCTTCTTGTTTTATATATGATAGCATGAGAGCCCCTTTCTTGACAACCTTTACAAGTTGGACTATATACTCTTTGCTAATGAAGATGTCCTAGGCACTGGTCTTTTACAACTCACGACTGTCTCTAGGAGTTACAACAAGGGTAATCATGGGCATCTCCCATCATAATTTTCTTGGTTATTTGCATAATATTGAATTCATATATGAGTATATGGGAATCCCATTAAAGCATGCTTAGTGCACTCTGACATTGGATGATATGTGTTCTCTTGAGATGCCCTCACCCTCGAGGATGATGTAGTACTACCTCTATATATTTTCCCTTATGGCCAGAGAATTCCACCTAGTCTTACCTATAAATCGAGCAATTGTGTGGGCCATCCACTTCTTCAACATAACCTCCTCCACCACTAGGGTAAGGTCTCTTTCGCTTTAATTCAATTTCATTTTAACTGAATTATTGTTATTTGGGCCTATTGTAGGTCATCTAAGATTTTGGATTGAAGCCTCCTTAAACAAAATATCAATTCCAATTGGCCTTCTCATCATCCCTTGACCCTCTTAGCCCTCCTTATTCAACTCTCAATCCATATTTGACGTCGCCTATCCCCTTTTTTTCATTTTATCCTCTCCGGACACCACTCCCCTAGCCCTCTGTTAGTTCTCATCTGTCCCAACTCTCTTTCGACTCTTATTATTCCTTCACTATCCCTCAGTTATTCTCTTTCCGTCTAGATCAAGCCCCCTCTTCTTATCGTTCTTCCTTTTCTCTCCCCTCTTAGCACATTCACATCACTATGACTCAAACTAATCATTCAAACTCTCACTGAGGAAAAGGAAAAGGCCACCCCTCTTCCTCCACTCCCTCATTCAACAACTTACTTCGTGGCTCTCATCAAAGAGCCCGAAATTAAGCTAGGCACACCATAGCACGCTATAAACAAGTCACCCCAGAACCGGTCCATTAGGAGATTGCTCACTATGAGGCCCTTATCCGACAAGAGAATAGATACATGAGAAATCATCATATCTAGGTTAGAACTAAAAATTAGATTCCCAACACAAGAGCTTATTCACACTCTAGATATGCAAGCTATATGAAAGTTTTCAATGTTACTAGTACAATCAAACTCTTCTTGAGCACATTATCACTAACTACCACACTCACAAGCAAAATAAAAATCCATTAGGGGAATTTTGAGGTCAAAATTGGGTCTCAAAGAAAAAAAAATGTACTAACAAAATTAACTTTAAAATAACCAATAGGATTTAAGATGATGATGCCGTCCCCAAGGGTAAATAGTTTTGAAGGACTAGAAGAAAACTATCTTTTTCTAATTGTATTTTCGGCTTATCTCCTTATAGGGTTACTCAAATGTCAGGTGTAGAGAATCGTTGGATGCAGAATTAAATTCTGCATCCAATGAGTGCCCATTCTACATACTTTTGAATCGAAATACATAAAAATATGAAAATACATGAAAAATTTGTGTTGAACATATTTAATTATGCATCCATCCAATAGGTGATTACACTCAAAATTTAGTTAAACCACTAAATAGATAAGCCAAAAATACAATAAAAAGGTAGTTTCCTTTCGCTTTAAAAATTCATAACTATAATTTTAAAAATACATTAACTCTTATTTTATTATTTTACTATTTTCCTTAGGAGGACCATTTTAGACCTCAAAATCTCTGCAATGATAAGCTTATTCAATTAGAAGAAAAGTTGGAAGAAATGGATTGTAATACTAATATTATTCTTATCATATGTTATAAAAACTCCTTATTTAGGAGTGGGCCTAGTTCTAAGCAGGATAGATCCAAATGACAATCATCATGTGAGCTCATTTTTTTTTTCTCACGGTTCTTCTAATGAATATCTCAGGCACATGTTTTGTTAGTCCATGTTCAATCAATTTTTGTATAGTCAAATCAATTTTTTGTGTAATTGATATCATCATCAAAGAAGGTTATCATAACCTTGAGACATTATTTCTCAACTTCGGGTCTGGTTTCACACGACCCAGACCAGAGCCAACAAGTATTTTCATTTATGTAACCTTTTGAAATCGATAATACAAAGTGCCTAATTTACAGAAAAAAAACCCAAGTATATGTCAATATTAACGACGGATCTATCAAGCATTGAGAGGGATCAAAATACCTTGAGATGCCAACATTTTTTCAAGCTTTACACTCTAAAAGTGATTTACAAATCAAGAAATTTGATCAATGAATCAGAATTGATTTCATTATTCACATCTCCTTCATACTATGATGTAGAGTGTCTTTCAACTTACACAAATGAAGTGATCTTCTCTCTTGTCTATAAAATTACTTTAAAGATTTTATTTTCTAAATTTTTTTGACCAATAATTATTAAAATAAAATATGTATTTATTTGTTTCTAAATTTAAAGCTTATGCTAATTAGATAAAGTTATATATTGTCTAACCTATTGCATCTAGATAAAGTTATATATCGTCTAACTTATTTTATGTATTTGGTGTACTATTAGATAAACAAAATCCTTGTACAAAACTAATAATAAACAATATGGTATTTAAACAAATTAAACCATAAAGTATCAAAATGGAAACAAAACCAAAGCTTACAAAGCCTGAATGGCTATAACCAAAAGATATCAGCCTAAATCACCATAATAACTTATCATACTATAGTAAAAACTAATCAGATTTTGACACTGAAAAAGCAAACACTTTGGATATTTGATTAAAATATACTGAATAACAGTGATTTTGACACTTTGAAAAAGAAAAAACTTCGGATATTTGATTAAAATATTATTAATATCAGTATGTACTCTATCTCTTAATGGAAACGAGATATGCATTGCTGTTTGTTTGGTTGTGTTACAGGGCGCATGAATTATTGAAATGACAGAAAGCAAAAAAGAAGAGCATCTTTTGAGTAGGTTAATATTATATATATTATGGAAACTTGAAAAGAAGACAAAAAGAAGAAGAAGAAGCGTGCCTAGATCAATATTAAATGCGGGAGCCACTTGGAATAGAATATGGAGGCTATACGACCCGGAGCAGCTATTTATTTATGAGCGCTGGAACACTATCACGCAAATATACAATGTTGCTCCGTTTGTTTCTGTAACTTCTGATCCCATTGCTGTTCGATGGGTGTAAGGATTTTATTTGCAGTCATGGCCATGGTCGTCATCGTCTCCTTGCGCGCTACTGCGCGTGAAAGAGAGATGAATATGGTGTTCTACATGCACGACAATTTGAGCGGAACAAATGTGACATCGTTTGCAGTGGCGGGATTAAATGGTTCTTCTTCAGGCTTTGACAAGCTCGGAACCTTCATAGTTATGAGCGATGTCGTAACCAAAAATCCAGACTCCGACTCCGGCTCTGACAATATTGTGGGCCGAGCGCAAGGAACGTACGTGAATACAAATCTGGTTACTGGGCTTGATTTCTTCATGGCTTTCACGCTCATCTTTGAGAATAAGGAGTACAACGGCAGCACTCTGGAGTTGCAGGGAACCGACAGGTTCGGTCAGCCGCAGTGTGAATATGCAGTGGTTGGAGGAACAGGCAAGTTCAGATTTGCTCGTGGGTATGCCGTTGTTACCACGGAATCCAGTTCCGGGCCCAATGCTGTTCTCAAATTCAACACCACATTTCTTCTACCCTAGTCTACTCAAAGCGTTGTGAAAAGGGTTCTGGTAACGAAATAAGGTCATTGTATCGCTAATAATGGTGTTTATAAGTCATATTTTGACTTTTGATTAAAGATGATCCAATAATATATTATTATTACGTTATTACGCATTCGATATTGCGCTGCCAGCTCTTAGTTGGTAAACTATGTTCAATGTTTTGTAATTTAACAATGTCGAACTTATAAAATTGTTGAGATATATTTGTGTTGTTATTGGCTGTAAATTTAGAGATCTTATTGGACATTGTGATAACCTCTTTTTAATTAAAAATTAGAAAGAAATCAAAAAAATATAAAATATGTATCTAGATATTGTTTGATAAAGTGAAATACTATCCTTGTGTTTTCCATTCATCCCCACTCAGTTGTACTTCGAGCTTGAACTGGTAGCCTCGGGAGTAGACATATATCGCAGGTTCGACTCTCTTGACTTCGGGTAAATGTTTAACTTCAATTCGTTCACAACTTAATGTATTTTTATTTTCCAAAGATAATTTAAAATGTTAATATCATAAATGCGTTCTAGGTGTTTTTGGTTCGTGTTACAAGGGATTTTCTTCCGTGATTTCACTATTGAATTTATTTTTTAATTATTTTTTATAATAATTTATTTTTCAATTTTACTATGCAACTGTTTTAAATGAATGGTAAATGCTCAAAACAAATTTTGGTAAAATATTATAATGGGAAGTTTAATTAATTGGAAAATAAATTAATTTTTAAAAATTTTATTTAGTTTATTTTAGATTATCTTTAATATAATAGGTTGATTAATTAATTTTACAATTTAAAAAAAATTGTAAATGAATTTTAAAAACTATAAATAAATTTTAATAATTTAATTTAAAAAATTGATGTAAGATTGGTATCAAAATTAGTTCACTCTAGTTAAGATCATCTTATTTATATACAAATCTCATTGGGATTACTTAACACTTTTTTGGAGAGTAAACCAACGGTTCAACCAAGTGTTGGAAGAAACAATATTACATAGATCTTCTATTGTTTTTCACTATAATTTACCTATTTATAAGCTAGGCAACACCTTTCACATATGCTCAAAATAAAAATAAGATTAAGAGAAAGTTGAAAAATGAAATAAATTAAATTACATAACTTCTAAAATATGAAGCCTTAAGCCTTACATTTGGATCTTCATAGCCACAACAAGGTTTACAAGGTTTGAAAAAACCGGTTTAGATACTTGCATGATTAATATAGTGGAATGGTTAAAATATAAAAAAGTAAAATGTAGTGAGGTGTTCGAATAGGATCCAGAGGAATAAGATATTAATATTCAAAGATTTAATCAATTGGATTGATTTATAATAAAAAAATTAACAAAATTTAAGTTAATATTGTATTATTTCACAAAACTATGATAATCAAATATATTATTGAGTTAGTTATTTTAAACATGTTTAGTAGCTAGATATACTATATAGCTAGCTATCTTAAACATGTTTGATAATAAGTGGCCTCTTTTTAGAATGAGAAACCAGATATTTTTTATCACCTATCTATATAATAATTTGTTCAAAACTCTAACAATATTTAATAGCATTAGCATAATTAAAGTATCTACTCTGAGATCTCTATGGGAGTGAAGGTTTTTTACATCTTTTTCATGCTCGGTTGTATTATCAACTAAAGTAGTGAAGTGAGATAATTAAATCTAACCAAACATGTTATATATTTATTACTATTTTTTATTATAGCCCACTTAGTATTTTTATTTAAAGAATGTTTTATTTTTATTTAAAATAAAAAAGACAAAAACCAACTCCAAATTAAATATGCACACAATCACACTTCACCCTCGTATTAGACTATAAAATATCTCTATACACAAAAATCAATATTTTAAATTTTAACTAAAATCATTTTTATTTTAATATTAAAAATCAATAGCACTTTCTTTTATTGCACACACACACACACACACACACACATATATATATATATTTGTAAATTTAGCAGAGCCTTACTATTTTCTATTTATCAAAAAAACAAAGAGTTGATTGCCATACATATACTGAAGTAATTAGTGGCCTCAACATGCCAGAAGGAAACTAGGTTTGGCCACGTGAATGAGTTAAAAGCCAACCAGTATTGGAATTGTTTCTTCCTTCTACTTGTCGCCATATCTACTCTAGTATGTCCATCAAATTTTAACCGAAAGCAGTAAAAACTTGCCACAAAAATCATTAAAAACTACTAATATCTAGAGTCACCCATCAAAAGAGTCAATAGGATACGGATCCTTTGCAGTAGAACCTTGCAGTAGAACTTGGCATATCTTCTTGTTGCATAGCTTGTAGCTAGCGTTCAATCCTCTCAATTCTGGTCATGGAATGATACTGAGACATGCCAATTTCTTGAATTTCGTGTTTGATTTGTTGGAGAATTGAAATCACATTTGGGTTTCCTTTCGTTTCCTACATGCTAGTCATGGCCTTCGCCAAAACACATTTGAGTTTCCAATAGGTATGGATAGATTGGTGAAAGAGGGATAGCCTCCCTCCTATATTTCCAGGGTCGGAGATGAAGTCCATAGTGGCTTCCTTTTGTTCAAGGTCATCTTCCTCGTGGTTGCTCTCTCTTTCCCAGCCTTCACTACTACACCAAGGGCATTTTAAGACATTTGTTTAAGACAAAAGAAATCTTTTGTCTTAAAAAGTCACTTTTTATTTTAGCTATTTTATATTAAAATTTAATATCAATTGAATTGTCTTAAATATAAAATTTAAGACAAAAATAGTGTGAGACAAAAATAATTTGAGACAAAATTTTCTATTTAAGACAAAAATAATTTGAAACAAAAATATTTAAGACAAAAACAATTTGAGACAAAAAATTTAAGACAAAAGTATTTTAAGACAAAATTTTATATTTAAGACAAAACGAATTTGAGACAAAAATATTTTAAGACAAAACTTTATATTTAAGACAAAAGCAGTTTGAGACAAATATATTTTAAGACAAAAGCAGTTTGAGACAAATATATTTTAAGACAAAAGCAATTTGAGACAAAAATATTTTAAGACAAAAATTTAGATTTAAGACAAAAGCACTTTGAGACAAAAATATTTAAGACAATACTTTATATTTAAGACAATGGCGACTTAAGACAATGACAATTAAGACGAAACCCATTTAAGATAATTAGCAATTAAGACAAAATCATTAGCATTGGGAAGTTTACATTGAAACATCATGAGTGGATAGTGGATAAAATTATGTTTTTTATTTTTGAAAATCGATATTCAAACCACATGAAATTTAATCATGTCATATTTATTTCTTTTATATTATATTTTTATTTTTTCATTAAACCACATTCTAAAAATTTAATAAATAAATAGATAAAAAAATATTATTTTTAGGTTGGCAACTCAAGGGGATTTGAACTTTGAATCTCGTGTTTTAACCATAACTGCTCCAACACTAATATTCTTGGGCATATTATGTTTTTTCCTGCTAATCGCTCCAAATACAACCTCTAAGAACTAGTAGGGTCCAAGGAAAAGAGCTACAAGTTCCCCAAATCCGATCTACATTTCATGGACAACTACATTTCCCCCAAATGTCCTCCACATATTTTCCTTGGTGTATTGGAGTTTGAAAAATACATAGGATGCCACAAGTAATCCTAATCATAAGACTCAACTTTCCTAATGACTGGGAGACCTTAAAAATAAGAAAACATCTTAATTTATGCCTAAAATTACTAAAATTTCCTATTGCAAACATGAAATTAGAAATTCTACAAAATTATAGGGCAACAAGGAGACCAACTTCCTCTTCCAAAAATCTCTAAGACCTTATGGAGGACAAATACAAATTTTGAAATAAACTGTTGAAATTATGCTCTTGCATCAACAACTACCAATGTATCCTTGTAGGCCACCCCCTTCAACAATAGTAATACCAATGTCCTTTACCAGCTAGAAGGAACTCCTTACATAATTCTCTCTTAGATCCCCTTAACCCATTGCAATGATTGTCTTTGATGCCTACCTAGTTGCAAGCACATTAAGAAGCAATGTAGCATATTGCTGGTTGAGGATTTCGATAAGTATTGTGACTATCTCATATGTGAATATCTAAAATATTGGATGCATGTCGCCCTGACACTATAACGTGACTTAGTATTGCCTATCATACCGTGTCACACCCTCCTCGAGACACCTAGAACTCGCTAACACTCCCTGTCACACACTCTTATTCATTCATTTATGAATTTTTACCTACTGTGCCTCTGTCATGTTTTCCTGACACTCCCTAACCCTCCTTAGCACGCATTGGCACACCTAGGCACTTGGAACAACTTTGTATGCTTCCCTAGCACTCTAACATGCCTTGGCACTTCCTAGAATACCATGTCACTCCCTTCTTAACACACCTGGAATTGGCTTATACTTCATTTCCATGCATTTTAACCTAGTGCCCCTTTGTGTTTCACTGACACTTGGCCCTCACACTCCCTAGCATGTGTTCATGCCACACCCTGGCACTTGCCACATCTTGGCATGCCTATCATGCCTTGGAACTGCCTAACATGTCTTAGTACTTCTAGGAATTCCCTGACACACCTTGGTATTCCTTAGCTTTCATATCGTCATAGATAACATTGCTTTTTTTGTGACTTGGGAACCCAACCAAGTCATTGTAAAATCGATGTTGTGCCCAGCCCAAAGTTTCCCTTTGTCTGAAACTACTTTTTCCAACCCTTTATGTAACCATAGGCTTCCCTCCTACAAGTCTTATTTTGACCTTCTCCTAACACACTTTATCCTTGAGACACTTGGAATTCTTTAACACTACTTGGCACACACTCTTATTCGTTCATTTCCATGCATTTTGACCTAGTTCTCCCTTGCAATGTCCTGGCACTCCCTAACAGTCCTCAACATCCATTGACACTTTCAGGCATGTGTTAGCATGCCTTTTCATTCCTTGCAATGCATTGACACTCCTTAGTTATCATGCCCTCACAATTACCCTTACTTTTTTGGAACTTGGGAACCCACCCAAGTCTTTCCTTGAATATAACAACTTGACCAAGTTACGGTTACTACAACTAGAATGTGCCTTGTTCACCTAAGAAATGACTATAACCCCTCACCCATTTAACCCCCTAAACGCTAAACCCCTAACCCATTTAACCCCCTAAACCATTAACCCCTAAACCCTTAAACCCTAATTCCCGACCCCTAACCCATTTAACCCCCTAAACCCCTAAAACCCTAACCCATTTAACCCCCAAACCCTAACCCCTAAAATACTTAAGTGCTAAATCCCCTAACCCCCTAAACCTCTTAACCCCTAACCCATTTAACCCCCTAAACCTCTAACCCCTTAACCTCTAACCCATTAACCCCTTAACCCCTAACCCCTAACCCCTAAAATCCTTAACTACTAAACCCCCTAACCCCATAAACCTCTAAACCCCTAAACCCATTTAACCCCGTAAACCCTAAACGTCTAACCCTTAACCCCTAAGCCCTAATTCCCAACCCCTAACCCATTTAACCCCCTAAACCCCTAAAACCCTAACCCATTTAACTCCTAAACCCTAAACCTCTAAACCCTTAAACCCCTAAACCACTAACACCTAAACCCCTAAACCCCTAAACCATTAACGCTTAACCATTAACCCATTAACCCCTCAACCCTAACCCCTAAAATCCTTAACTTCTAAATCCACTAATTAAGCCCTAAGCCCCTAATCCCTAATCCCTTAACCATTAGCTCATTATTCACCTAATCCCTAATTGCGCCTAAATCCTCTAACACCTAAGCCCCCAATCCCTAATCCCTTAACCAATAACTCATTATTCCTCTAACCCCTAAATGCACCTAAATCCCCTAACCCCTAAACCCCCAATCCATAACCCCTTAACCACTAACTCATTATTCGCCTAACCCCAATCCCTAATCCCTTAAATACTAATTCATTATGCCCCTAACCCTTAAGCCCCGAATCCCTAACCCCTTAACCACTAACGAGAATATACCACAATGGGCATGCACAAGAAGAAGAACCAAAGAAATCAAATTCAATAAAGAAAGCACAACCACCACTCCAAACTCGCTTCTCTAAAACACATACAACTGCAATAAATCCCACCGAAGCTTACAAATTTATCAAGCCCTAATTAACTTACTAAAAAATTCAACAAGCCAACATGCTACAATTTTTTAGTCACTCCCAAATCAATTAGTAATTATTGCATGAATGTACATTTGTTTGTAGTTTTATTTAAAAGGTTGAAATTCTCTCAAGAGCATATAGAATATATCCAAAAGTTTAAAAAATGGAAATTTGCTTACCTCCACAAGGTATCATCACACCCGGATAGGTGAAAACATACAAGTCTAAATCTTCTACCTCTAAGTCTCAATGGCACTTGAACATGTCAATAACATACTTGCAACAATGCTTAATGAGTTTTGTTTATTGGCTAAAGAGATGTACATCCATCCATCCAAAAATAAACATCTCAATCAGTCCAACACCATAAATTGTGCTAAATAGTTCATCATGTTATTTCAAATATTACAATATTTTCTTATATAGTTAGCTCACATATTCCTTGAATATTTGAAAGCCAAACTACCTTAGCACAATATACCCGAAATATTTGTACTCTAAAAGACAAAAAAAGACAACAAACTAAAATAGGAACTTTAACTCTAATCCAGACACTTCATTCTTAGTAACATGATATCTAATGAAGATGATATGTGGAAAAAAAGACTTCATATATTGTCTATCACATGTCAAATCGAGTGAACAAACACATGCATAGAAAACATCAGAAATAGGGTTCATAGATCGACTTGTATCATATGGTTTCAAACCCTTCTTGTCTCCTTCAAGGGGGTTTCTGGAGGTCTTAAAAAAGACTTCCTTTTGCTAACCAAATGGATTTTTTCTTTCACACATGTATGGAAACATACTTTCCAAATCATATTGTAATAGATTCATAAGGTGATGTTATTGGTATTAACTACACCTTATTTGGAGACATCATTTTTATTGTAGGGGTTGGTACCTTTCTATTGGATGTGGTTGGCGATGTGAAGACTACTCAACCTCTAGTAAAGATTCATACTAACTCTAACAAGCTTATGGATGCTTTTTTACAAAGGGAGACCCCTCTAAGATTAACTCATTGGATTCTTTGTTTGTTCATGCTAATTATTGTTCTCAACTTTCCTTCTCCAAGGGGCTGACACTATTTGCTTCATTTATTTTACATGGCCCGATGAAAGAAGAAGAATGGAGATTGTCTCCACATCTTTTCCATTTCTCTAAGTTACAAAAAAGTGTCAAATTCTATAGCCAATAGACTAATAGTCTCTTGATACACCTTTAGTGAGCTATGCATAGCTCTCACCTATCACTGTAGTTCAATGAAATGACATCTAATAGCTCCAAGACACCATTATAAATGGAGTAGTTGTGAAGTTGTTGTTAAATGATTGCCTCCAAATGTTCAATTCTGATGAATTTTGGAGGAGGGGGGTCTTTTGGTGTATTGAGTAGGGCAAGGGGATATAAGGGTAGCATGGATGGGTAGAAGTGAGAGGTTCGAGCATGGTTTACTGAGATCTAAAATCCTAACATTAGAGAATGAGAAGGAGCCTTAGGGCCTTATGGCATAGGGGCTAGGGAACCTATAGGTAAGGTAATGAGAGAAATTGACAGGGGAACCCCCAATAGTTGTGACAAGGGGATTAGGGGCCACATTATCACAACCCATACGCACTTAACCCATAACCACTATAGTCCCTATCCCTTTAACCCCGAAGCCACAATCCCTTAATCCCTACACCCATAACTCATAACAAATTAACCCATTGATCCCTTAAACCCAAAGCCATTAACCCCTTAACCCCTAACCACTAACTTAGAATCCTTGAACCCCATAAACCCTAATCCCATATCCTCTTAAAGCTTGACCCTTAACCCATAACCCCTAACCCCTAAACTCATTAACCCCTAACCCCTAAACTCATTAACCCCTAACCCCTTAACCTTCTAACACCTAAATAACATAACCCTTAGGCACTTAACCCCTAAATCCCCTGACATGTAAGCCCTTGATGGTTAATATTAACCCCTAAATCCCTTAACCACTAATCCATTAACCCCTAACCCTTAAACCCCCTAACCTTCAAATCCCATAAGCCCTAACCCTTTACCCTTCACGCTAATTCCCAACCCCTAACCCATTTAACCCCCTGAACCCTAACACCATTAACCCCTAACCCCTAAAATCCTTAACTGCTAAATCCCCTAACCCCCTAAACATCTAAACCCATAACCAATTTAACCCCCTAAACCCTAAACTTCTAAACCCTTAACCCCTAACCCCTTAAACCCTAATTCCCAACCCCTAACAAATTCAACACCCTAAACCTCTAAAAACCTAACCCATTTAACCCCATTAACCCCTAACACTTTAAAATCCTTAACTGCTAAATCCCCTAACCCCCTAAACCTCTAAACCGGCCCTAACCCATTTAACCCCCTAAAACCTAAACCTCTGACCCCTTAAACCATAATTCCCAACCCCTTACCCATTTAACCCCCTAAACCTCTAACCCCTTAAACCCTAATTCCCAACCCCTAACCCATTTAACCCCCTATACCCCTAAACCCATAACCCATTTAACCCCCTAGACCCTAAACCTCTAAACCCTTAACCCCTAACCCCTTAAACATTGATTCCCAACCCCTAACCCATTTAACCCCCTAAACCTCTAAACCCCTAACCCATTTAACCCCCTAAACCCTAAACCTCTAAACCCTTAACCCCTAACCTTAAACCCTAATTCCCAACCCCTAACAAATTCAACACCCTAAACCCCTAAACCTAACCCATTTAACCCCATAAACCCTAACCCCATTAACCCCTAACCCTTTAAAATTCTTAACTACTAAATCCCCTAACCCCCTAAACCTCTAAACCGGCCCTAACCCATTTAACCCCCTAAGGAATCCCTCAGTGTCACTCATGACTATTGCATTAATGGTACACTATTAAAGAGCAACAAATTTTGAATGGATCATTCTTTGTGTTGAGTTTCATGGATAATATAAGAGAGTTTGTTGATCAAGTTTTGTAAATTTTCATCATCCTCATGAGAACTTTCTCCAACCATTTTCTTAATCTCCTCCAGCTTAGTGATTTTTTGTTGCTCAATGTTTAGCCTCTAGAACTTACATATAAATATCACCTTTATTTCGTCTAAGGCCTTAGCTACACCCTAGGAGGGTTTCTAGGATGGACTTCGATTTTTTTGTCTGTGGCACAGAGCAGGGTTTCTAGGTTTACAACTGTGATCTATTCAGAGAAATCTTTAGAAGGGAATTCAACAATGGCGGTATTGGTGTTGTGGAGATGTTATTTTGATGTAATATTTTGACCCTCGTGGGTGGGGTTTCGAATCCCCAGTACCCGCCCAATAAGGTCATGATCTAGGATGATCATTGGAGCCGTTGTCTTAGGGAATTATCCTTTAGGTCTGAGGTTCGAGTCGTGAAGCTAAGATATGATGGATTGTGGTGGTGTTGGAGCACAAGATTTGTGTACAATTTCGTGGATTTGAAGTTGGTGCACCATATTGAGATGATGGCAAACCCCAAGGGTTTGTGTGTTGTTTCTCATTCTCCCAATAGCTTCGTGTTGGCCTGTTCAGGCTTGCAACATGGGAAAATGAGAGTCGAGCGCTATGGTCTCAAGAGAACCAGATTTGTAACTTCCCATGACTCTCGCATCGCTTGCTTTGAACTCGCCTTGATGGCAGCCTCCTTGTGACTGCTAGTACAAAGGGGACTCTTATAAGGATTTTCAACACCCTAGATGCCACTCAATTGCAAGATGTAATACCAATGTATCCTCGTAGGCAACCCCCTTTAACAATAGTAATACCCATGTCCTTTACCTAGAAGGAACTCCTTACATAATTCTCTCTTAGATCCGACCAACCATGAAATTTTTTAGTAAAATGGATGTTCACCCTACAAGATTCTATCGTCATGGCCTAATATAATACATCCCTCTATGTCACCCACGATATTTGCATTAATGGTACACTATTAAATAGCAACAAAATTTGAATGGATCATTCTTTGTGTTGAGTTTCATGGATAAATAAGAGAGTTTGTTGATCAAGTTTTGCAATTTTTCATCATACTCCTGAGAACTTTCTCCAACCATTTTCTTAATATCCTTCAACTTAGTGATTTTTTGTTGTTCAATGTTAGCCTCTAGAACTTAGCTATAAATACCACATTTCATTCGTCCAATGCCTTAGCTACACCCTAGGTATAAATCTATATGAACTTCATGCACCATTAGAGAAGCTTCCCCCACAATGTGGTTAGGAACTTTATCAACTTAGAAACTAGCACTACAATCCTTTTCACCCTCTAGATGAATCCACATAAGAACCAATGTGGTCTTTCATCACCATTAACTTTCATAAAGTTCTTGGAACTACTACAACCATATCGTTAGTTGGATTGTTTTCCAAGATAAAACCTTATAGACATGTTTGAATAATTAGGCCTACTCCCCCACTTGAACTAAAATTCAAACATAACATATGCCACTTCCACTTGTATTCCCACCTTCCTTTTGTTTTCACTACTACTATATCCCAAACTACTAAGAAAAGGTGCTTTCAAGTCAAAAGTAGAATAAAAATTTGGGATTACCTCTAGGCTTTTAAAATAATTAGGGTGGTTGGTTTGGATTGGATCCACTTTTCTTAGGCTATATTATGTCTACTACTTGACCTTCCTGTAGCTCAAACAATTAAAACACATTGCTAAGTGTTTCTTCCTCTTCTTTCTTTGTGATGATATCTCTCTCCACAGGCTAATCAATATTTTACAAACTAAGGCTTCCTTTTAGACAATCATGATCCATCTAACTGAACGTGCTCACCTCCTTGAGCCATCACTTCTTTTTTCTCTTCCAAATTTCTTGACATATTCTCCCCACCTATTCTTCTCTCCAAGCTCTTTCCAATTATTAAATCCCCCTATTTGAACAAGTTTTTGGTATTCTCTTGACACCTTTGAAACCTTTTGAACTCTTTTACTTGTGCCTCTATGTTTCCATCCTCACCAATACTCATTTTCATTACCATAGTATTGTGATGAATCTCCTTCGTTCTATTCATCCACCACTTCTTAATTATTGCATTTTGATTTAAATCCTATTTTCCCCTCTTTAATGCATGTGCTTCCTCCATGGCACCTTATTCCCTTAGTTATTCAATATGATTTAATCCGTTATAGGTCACCTCCAAGCATTGGTGCTTACACTTCCATGGTTGGAGAACTAAAAGACACATAATCCTCTTCCACCACAAAATTATTTATCCATGTCAAGATCTCCTTAACCAACCTTTTATAAGCTCATTTCTTGAACTACTCCTCTTCTCTTCATTTTAAAGAACTAGTTCAACTCTACTACAATCTCAATATTCTAACTCTATATGGTAATTAACCCAAACATCTTTTTCTCTTGAGACTTTTTGATTGAACTACTACAACAAAACCAAATTATGGGCATTCCACTAGATCTCTCTTCTTATATTCCAAGCCTCTGCCATGGGTGAAAAATCAAGATCATCTACGTTTTCCACTTATGTTATGATAGCTTCATTAGGCGAGGGTTTTTCCTTATCTTCCATATTATATAGGAGACTTAGGGTACAACTATATTTTACATATTAATCAATGTTATGCCAATGCTAAGTTACGTACCTTTCAAAACCCTAATTTGTAGACTATCTTGATTGTTGATCTTTGTTGTGATATATCTCTAAAACTTGTGCCCTCCTAAATTTGAAGTTCCCTTATTTCCCCCTTCATCAATCTTGTGAATGTCGATTTGATGTCAATTTTATATTGATTAACTTATTTGTAATGGGCATATAATGAAAACACTACTACAAAAAAGACCTTCAGGGGCGGTTTAGGCTTGCGAAAGTCTTGTCAAAATCGTCTCTAAAATTCTTTTAGAGATTTAGTGGAGGTTTTTGAAAACTCCTTGGAGAGTCATGAATTTTCTTTTTTGTTTTTGGGGAGCACTAAATACATCTAATATAAGACAATCTCACATAGTTATTTTGCAACATCTCACCATCACTTACAAGATCAAATCAATAAACATCAGTTGTCACTAGATTCATCTAATTTAAAAAATCTAGTATGGTCCTTTTGCACCATTTACAAAATCAAACACAAATATATAAACTGCGTATATGAAATAACAATGCTCAAATAATAAAAAACTATAATTTTTCCTACTTATAATATATTTATGCATAAATTTTATCATACCAGATAATAATTTTGTTATATATCAATAATGCTAACAAAATTCATTCCAATCACTAACAAAAACATACGAGGCAAATATAAATCCACTTGACCTTCCATATAGACCCATAGTGACAATTAATGACAATAGTATTCTTTTAATAGCCAAAAGCTACAAGAAATTGCTATCCCTCATGCAAGTGAATATGACAAAGACAAAAGATAAAATATCTGGAGAGGACTCTTGAATAATGTATATCCAATGCTGATATTTGATTATTATTTGATTCTTATTACATTTGGCGCTGATATTCAATGATATTGGATTATTATCACATTTGATGTTTGAGATTATTGAACAAACAACAGTTACAATGATATTAATTATTAATTAAAAAAAATATAGCTTGAATTATGACAACATTGAAAGATGTTTGTATATTAACGTTGTGTTTGGGTTGGGTTATTTTATTTTTGTTTTAAGGTGATAATAGGATTTTTTCACCGCCCAACAATAGGACCGCCTCTGCTTGACCCATCTATCGATCCCCAAATTCGTTAGTCTGGGACCAGAGACTGCTAGCGAATAATACTCATTGTTTCAGGTATCGCTCAACCAGGGTTTCGACTGTTTTGCCTGTGGCTCAGAGTGGGGTTTCTAGGTTGGATTGCCACCGTTTTTCCTGTGGCACAGAGTAGGGTTTCCAGGATGGACTTCACCGTTTTTGTCTGTGGCATAGAGCAGGGTTTCAGGTTTATAACTGTGGCCTCAAGAGAACCAGATTCGTAACTGCCCATGACTCTCGCATCGCCTGCTTTGCCCGCAGGGTAGCCTTTTCTGTAGCACCAAAGGCTTTCATAGGCTTAAAGCATCAGGGTCATCATTTCGGCCACTGTGTCTGCATTTCAATGCTGTTGCAGGAAAGAAACAATCAAGGGAACACCATGGGTTTTCAGCCGGGCGGCTACTTCAGTTGCAGTCTATACGAAATCGAACGAAAACCTAGTGGAAATGCTCGAAGACGAGATTCACTGTGCGCTTGAATCAGACCCTCCCACCGAGGTAAAGTAAAATAAAAATCCCTAAGAGCTTATGATCTTTCTCTGAAGAGTTGCATATAGTCATGATTCCTTTGTATTGAATGTGTTTACAGGATCCTAGACCCCCGGGCACCATTCCTTGGGATATCAAAGATATGCTGGGCAATCAGATTGTTATTTTGCGGAAGAAACATGGTAACGAGGATATAAAAGTTGAAGTTATGCCAGGGGACATGGGTGACGAGGAGGAGGAGGAAGAAGATAGCGACAGTGATATCGCTTCTGTTGAACCCCATGTTTATCTAACAATCACTATTTCTAAAGGAGAAGGTCTTTTCCTCGAGTTTATTTGCACTGGGTCTGCCAAAGAGGTTTCAATCGATGCAATGGCCTTCAAACACCCACAGAAAAATACAGCAGATGAAGGAGATCGAATTCCGGATGATGGACCTTACTTCGAGTGAGTATCATGTTGCCTTATCTCTCTTTCTGTTTTTAATTTGTTTCTGTCATTCTAGTCTTCTCAGGGTTAAAGGGTCTTTAGGGGCAGGCTATCAAATTTCTCTGGGTTTAGTGGTTTGGATTTTCAAGTTTTTTGGGATCCTACATGGCTTGAGGGGTTTGAATTTTCAGGCTTCTGGGGTTTAGAGCTTTGGAACTTTAGGCTTTTGAGGGTTTTAAATATATACAGGTTCGGTTTATAGATTGGATCTTATTGATTGGATTGGATCTTAGGTTGTAGCGATTTGGATGAGAGTTTACAGAAGGCCCTTCATAAATACCTGGAAGTAAGAGGCATCAAGCCCGTTCTAACAAATTAACTGAGCGAATATATGATAAAGAAGGAGACGAAGGAAAATATCGATTTGTTGAAAACTGTTTTTAGGGGAAAAAAAAAAAAAAAAAAACACTTGCTTGAATATGCAAGCTTCCAACTTCTGATCGATAATCTATTCATGATTTCATCCATAACAATAAAAAATTTAGAACCAGACCCCATATACAATATCTAAACCATAACAATCTGCAAAGAAGATTATATCCAATTTTCCTTTGCAGTTGTTAAAGACCACGTAAAATTTTCATGTATAGGTGTCTGCAGCACAGACTCCATACAGAATAAGGCACACGGAACATTCACTTTGTCTAGTTGCACCATTAATACAGTTTATATTCCAGTGTAGTTCCTTGATCATATAATTGATTTCATAATTGTGACCTTTAAACAAAAACCTTCAGAATGTATGGATAACCCCAACTCAAAAACAATTTCTAACTGGCTGGCCATTGACAGAACACCCTAACAAGCTGTCCTGTCAATGACAAGTTAGTATTTTCCAGACATGTACATGATGCTAACATGGTGGGAAGGTTGAAAGTAATAGAAAGACATCTGCTTCTAATCACAAAATGTGTTCTGTCCATATAACAGAGGATTCCATAAATTCATGAGTGTGCTTGGGCCTCAGCAAGTGAAATGGCCAATGCTATCATCATCTGTTCTTCAAAACTCTCGGGGACCCCATAAGGCTGTGCATTAAAGGAAGGTGGATCAGCATAATTTTCAGTATTGTGAGGAACTTCAGGTGCTTACCAAGGTAAGTCTGAAGCTGAGGGTACACTACTTGAAAAACTAGTCCCAACTTCAACTACTTCAGAACTATGATCAAGTACCCAATCAGACATTGAGCCTTGAATTCCTTCTCTTATACATGGAGAAAACACACGTCCGCTTTCAGGTGAAACCTATATCCAACTGTCTGGTGCACGGGCCTCATCTCTGTCACCACCTCCTATATCCACACTATTTTTATCCTCTTCTGTGCATAACTGTTGTTGCTGCTCTTTTGTCTCTCGGTTTCCATGCCCTCTTTCCTGTATGTCAGAGACTGATAATTCTTGCTCACTGTTTGGGTTATGATATATAACCTCCTGTCCCTCTATTCCACCACTTCCAGCAGGGTCTCTGCAACTTTGATGATTTTGAGAGCTTTGCCTTGCAGATGTTTAATCACTATTTAGTACTTGTCTTTCAGCTAATGTTGCAATTGCACAAGCAAGGCGCCCTGTCACAGAGCTACTTGGCACAACTTCTCTTGAATCAATTGATGTTGGATGTGACATAGTAGACTCAGAACTATCCCTCAACCTAGATGTTTGACCAGGTCTAGAAGAAAGAATGTTTTCCAAGGAGAAAGAAGAGGGTCCCGAGATTCTATGTGCAACATGCTCTTGGATAGAGAGCCAAATAGCTTCCATAACCATTATGTCCTCTTGGTCCAAGTCAAATTCATCGTCCCTGTTGTATCGACCAGGCAAAGGTTTGGACCTTGTATCAGCAACCCCAGATGAACCATGAGTTGAATGAATCCCATTTAGATCTGACGAGGAACCATGAGTGGCATTGACCCCATTAGTATCTGATATTGCATTGCAAACAGGAAGATCTTGTCTGTCAACTTCTTCAGAAGGTAGTGTTAGTCCAGCATGCATAGCCTCTTGTCTTCTATGCATTCTCTGCTCCTCGGTTTGAAGCTCTTGTTGTTGCATCCTTATTTTTGCTTCAACCAATTTTTGCTCTTCAGCTTGTTCAATGGCTTTCTCCTCTTTTGTTTTAGCACCTTTATACTCCACAACATAGTTTGAAGTTTTGCAAAAGGGACATTGTGTAGGGGCGATTACAATTTGGGGGCTTCGTCTCCAAAAAACATTCTGTACAAATGCCTTTCAGGCAACATCTTGACCTATTAAGGCTTCGATAGTAAAGAAAACAAATGGGACACTCGTCAAGATCGACAGTGGATTCCTCTCCTCCAGGGTAACAAGGAGCCAATTTGGCATCAAGAATATATTGAAAAGTAGAACGTAATCGACGTCTTTGTTTTCGTAGCCTATTATGCATAAGAAAAAATAAGGGCTAATTGTGCATCAGTCAACAAAATTGACTGATCTTGGAGTGCAGAGGAGAATGGCGGAAAGGCTAATTGCGCATTGTTGACTGATCTTGGAGTGCAGAGGAGAATGGCAAAGGTCAGATGCCCTCAATGGGGGAGAACACTAGTTTCTTTAGTGTTATAACTTGAAACTTAGCGATATGAAATCAATGTCAGTGGGCAGCCTGTCATCATCTCAGCTAACCAATGAAGCGCTGGTCCTTCGTTAGCCAACTACAGTGGATTTGGATAGCTTGTGGTGGTAATCATTGCATGTTAACGAAACCATTCTGATGCTTTCTCCTGTTAATTGTTCATGGGGAAAAGAAAACAGGTATGATGAATTTGTATTTCCTTACAAGGGAACAAAATTTCACAATAATATTGTTTTATGAGTGTTTGGCCAAATAGGCCCACCTTCTACCTAAATGTTTAGTCCCAGCCTCTAGGGAAACTAAATCTAGCTTAACATTAATACAAAATATGCTTCAGAATCATATACATGTATCACTTTAAAGTCAAGCGGGGACAATAAACATTTACAGTTAACAATATATATTAAGAACTAAGTGTATAGTAGCGACTACGAGAGAACGAGGATTGCTGTCCTAGTGCAGAATCCACACCTTGTGCTTTCCTAAAAATAGAAGCATCTACAGATGTAAGAAAGTGGAAATACATAAACGGCTCATCTCAAATCTATTCACAACCTTGCTTTGTATCAACGCAGTACCAGTAAGCAGCTACAATGGAGAATTTAAATAGTTTTCCTATAGATTTAGCGAATCTCTCAGATGGTTGACTGATACCAATACCACTAGTGTAAAACATGGATTATGAAATACATCATAATAATTGTGATGAACATACGTACTTACAAATTCAACTAAAGTACCTTTTTAGGTTCTGACTCGATAAACATCTCTAGCAATTAATGGATAAAGTCACATGGACACCTGAGACTGCACATACAGGACATAGTTGAGGAACATATGTGGTAACATGTCAATTGTGATACAAGACTGTATGAGAATTGAATAAAGCAGCACAAGTAATTATATAAATGATACACAATTGCTGAAATATTGATATTAATGAACATAACTCTGTATTTTGTATGCATTTGTGAAATGTTATGAATGCATTTCAAAATGGCACTTTAAAAATTTCAGGAAATAGCAAAATGGTGCATTTGCACAAATACACATATAAGATTTCCTCACCAAACATCTCAAAAGCTCTCAATCATCTCCTGAAAAAACACTTTCACATTTTTCAAGAAGCCAAATGCATTGGAGGTGGATTTTGGAAAAATATGATGTTAGATGCAAGGTTTGAGTGGTTGAGGCTTGTGATCAGACAAAGCAATGATTTTTTTGGAGCTTTTCTAAGCCCTTCTATCCATTGTCATCACTGATGAAATTATATTTATCATTTGAGATTAGAGCACTGCAAGTGCAAACAGAATTTTAATGAATAACCATTACAGGCTCTGTATCTGCAAGCATTATGAGGAGTTTGCAGTTGCAGGAAGTTTGTGGTTGCAGTGATTTTTTTTTGCAATTCCCACCGTGCTTAACTAAACTTGCTGGTCCACTTGGTTGTCCAACCTACCAACACAAGGTACTCTTCTTCCCTTTGGCTCCCCGAGCTACAGTGCGATTGTAGGCACGAGGAGAGGATAACACTAGCCAGTAGGAATTTGGTATTTTACTTCGGCAAAATTATTCCATGAATTACATCCAAAAACACCACAAAATGTGTAGAATTTTACAAGATGGATATTGCCAACAAATTAATCAAATTTGCAATAAATAGGGTTTCTAGAATCTGTTACAAATACCAACAAATGGCTGACAATAACTCTTGATCTTCCATTACATCATTGGAAATGAAGCCCAAATTGGAGATCTGGTTTATCCCCACTTTCAACCCACATATTTGCTTCAGATATGCTCACCAATTGATGTTGATGAAGCTCTACGAGCTTTATGAATGAAATCTACACAATAGTGAGTTGGGGTTTTGTCCAACACACCAAGGTGTTGGAAAAGTAACTAGTTTCGGTCTTCATAATTGTATTTTACTTATGTCATTATGTATATTTTATGTATCAAGAAAAAGAAGAAAGAAAATATTGTTTTTCAACCATGAGTTTCATGCTCCATTTAATGGTCATCTAGGTCAAGCATGCATTTCATGCTCCTAGATTTTTTCAAGAAATATTTGTCATGAATCAAAAGAATTATTGTCATATGTAAAAGACCCTTTTGGGAAAATTTGTATTAAGAAAGAAACATTATTTGGACTCCCAAGACAAAGTCGGCCCTACCAAGATGAAGTCTCCTAGAAGAGCTCTGTTCGACCTCTTGAAGAGTGTATATATAGCATGAGACATTGACTCATTTGGAGCACTTGCACAAGTTCGATCTGCAGTAAGATAAGAAGATTTTCGAAGAACAAAAGTCAAGGAGAGAAGGACAATTCAAGAGAGAAGGAAGAAGAAATGGAAATCGAATCATCTCTCTCACACGTGTGAGAGGTTAGGGTATTTTGAGCAAGTTGTAGGGGCTGACAATTCCAGGCTGAATTGCAAACCTAAAGTTGCAGGACTGAGACTTTGATTGAAGTAGTTTGTGAAGAGTTTCACATGCTCTGAATTTAGTAGATTTTGTCTTGTTTGGAGGAGATCATTTGGAGGGTTGACTTGGGGCTTGAGGAGGTCTTAGACTTGGTCTTTGGGTTTTGAAGGTCTCATTTTGATATGATTCTATAAGAAGAGGATTGTTCGGGTTTTCCCCAATTGTGGGGTTTTGCCTTGGCGTTGAGCCTTTATCTTGTGTTCCTTGTGTTTTGTGATCTTCATGTTTTTTATAATTGCTTGATGAAGAAGTAAAACAAAATAATAAAATACCCACAAACATCACAAGTAATTATCAAGTAAGGAGAATCAATAATAATATATTATATACCTTGATTTTCCAACACAAGAAACCCAAGGGCTTTTGTCCTAGGGCTCTCTGAACCTGAAACCAAGTTCTCAAACTTCCCAAAAGAAAATATTCCAAATCCAAGATATCTCAATGACTTGTTCTCCCCTCTTTTAAAGACTTGATGGATCTCTCTTCAACTTTCTACAAGCACTTTAATTTTATATTTTTATTTCCATTCTAGAAGCTTCTCCCTTTTTTTTTTTAATTTTAATTAAGTCACTTTTTATTCCAGAAAATGATTAATCTGCCTCTATGATTCCTCCACCACTGAAAGTCACTTTTCATCATCCCATCCTATAGATCTCTTCTTCCCGGTTCCAACGCGATTTTACACTAAGGTGTTTCTTCAAATAATCTGCCCCAAATAACACATTTAGCGTATTTAATTAAAATGGGCTTGATAATAACCTCGTTTTATGAGAGCCATCTGAATGCAATGGAAAACGAATTGTGTGAAACTGACCTTGATGATGGAATATAGCAAGCGAGCCTTGTCGGGCCTGATAAAACTGTGACGATGGTTGTGTAGTCATAGTAGGATTGGATAAGTAGTTGAATTGCTAAGTATTGATCTTAAAAATAAAAATTATATTGTGATAATTATTTGGAAGAATCTACTATTTGGTTGGGCAGTCATCCCTAACTTAGTTGGGAATCATATTTATGTTAGATATCCTTATTACGGTGGAAATTTTTTTGCTATTTCAATGATGTCTACTGTTGAGAAAATGAACACTGCTGTTGTATAATCTTGTTGAATTATTGTAACCCTGATAAACATAGAATCCTAATGGCTAAAATTACCCTAGGACATTACATTATTGTGGAGTCATATGGATCATGACATGGGTTTATATTTTGAGGACCCAACCCTAATACTGAAACCTCTGTCTATGTATCTCAATTTTCAACAGAAGCCTCAATCTCTTAGCTCCAAGTCATCTGCAAGACTGAAATCATGGTTGCTAGTTAAGATGAATTTCTTCTTTTACAACAGTGTTTGGTATTGAATTTCCTCATTATATCCAGGATTTATGAGATGTGCAATAAATCAATTAGAGAAATTTCTGAGTTTATGGTTACATTTGTACCATGATAAGCTTATCTTATGTTAATGATGAAACAAACGTAGATTAACTCTGAACTCAATTATTATGCTTTCAGATTTGGCTAGGACTAAAGGAAAAGGAAAACACTGTTTGATGTGTTGAATCTAAGTTTGTCTATTCTGTTATCTGTTATTCTGTTGAATCTAGGATTGGATAAGTAGTTGAATTGCTGAGTATTGATCTTGAAAATAAAAATTATATTGTGATAATTGTTGGGAAGAATCTACTGTTTTTTTGGGCAGTCATCCCTAACTTAGTTGGGAATCATATTGCTGTTAGATATCTTTATTACGGTGGAAATATTTTTGCTATTTCAATGATGTCTACTATTGAAAAAATGAACATTGCTGTGGTATAATCTTGTTGAATTATTGTAACCCTGATAAACATAGAATCCTAAGGGCTAAAATTACCCTAGGACATTACATTATTGTGGAGTCATATGGATCATGACATGGGTTTATATTCCGAGGACCCAACCCTAATACTGAAACCTCTGTCTATGTATCTCAATTTTCAATAGAAGCCTCAATCTCTTAGCTCCAAGTCATCTGCAAGATTGAAATCATGGTTGCTAGTCAAGATGAATTTCTTCTTTTACAGCAGTGTTAATTTGGCATTGAATTTCCTCAGTCTATCCAGGATTTATGAGATGTGCAATCAATCAATTACAGGAATTTCTGAGTTGATCCTTACATTTGTACCATAATAAGCTTATCTTATGTTAATGATGAATCAATTACAGGAATTTCCTCAGTCTATAACCACAAAAACCACCATTTGTTGTGCCCACAAAAACCACCCCTATGATTTTTCCCTAATAGGAAAACAAGGCCCCCCCATGAAAATGAGATATTTCTGCCTACTTGACTACTTTTGGTCCTACTGTATATCTCTTTTCTAGTTTGATGGGGAATCTAATGATCTTGTGTCTTGTATAGTCCTTTCAGGGTCTTTATGCCTTTCTTGTTTTCTTCATTTGATGCTTTGGTTTTATCTTGGTTTATTTGCTTGCTCCTGTGAAGTTTTGGGAAGATTGCTAATACTCCTGATTTTCTTGTGATATTAGATTCTCTGATTGCTCTTGATGGTTTGGTTACTCTGATTTAGTATCCTTATGCTTTGCTCTGATTCCTTTCAGATGGCTTTTGAGTATTATATCCTTCCTGGTGCTGTAGTCTTGCTTGCTCTCTACTTATGGATTTTCCCTTTCATATAGTTGATCCTTTATACTGCTTATGATGAGCTCTGATGCTGATGATATGACACATGGAGAGGATGCAAATGAAAAGGACTTTACTTTGATGGAATCGAGAATGAAAGGAGTAACACAGTGCATCACAAAAGAACTCATACTGGAACTTAAGGATGGTGTGGTTGAGGCTCATCTTCCACTGACTGTGGATGCTGCTACTGCTTTGATACTAGCTCTGGTTCCATGAAGGAATGATGAAGTAATTTAATGTTGACATTCTTATCACATCTATGTTTGGCTGCTCTTGCCAGGGAATGTGGAAGGGATATCTTCACCTGAAGGAATGCTTGACCCTTTACATGGGTGTTTGCTGCCTCTTATTTATCTGATGCTTAGGCATGTTCTTGGACTAATAACAGAAGTATTACAGAGTCTACAGGCTACAGTTGGTGTCTCCATGATCAGATTAAGAGATCTCCTTGTACAGGGTTGTCCTCGAAGAGAAATGATGGAAGGATCCTTCCTAGCTTGATATTTTATTTCTGGAATAAAAAAAGGAAAACATCTGGTGGATCTAGAAGTTGCTGTGTGTTCCTCCTGGATAATGACACATCATACCTAGCATGGGTAGATATGATTCTTGGAAAAGAGTTGAGAATGTCATGGATGAAGGTTTCATAAAGAGTTGGCCTCAAGGACATTGGAAGATCCTAAAGGAAGGAGTGGTTATGTCAATATGATTGGCATATTCTGGCTGCTGGTCATCATGGTGGCCTGACACATGTTGTTCATGTTCATCTGTAAGTGATTCTAGGCCCCAAGCCTTTAATCCTAGGCTCCCATGAGTTTCTCTGATGGAAGGTGTTTTGATGCTTTCATATTGATGCCTATTGAACCCTAGGCTCTCCCCTAATGCCTCCATTCTTCCTTTGATGGCTTTCTACCCTCTTATGTGATGTCGTCGTATTGTTTCTGCCTCACCTTGATGCTTTTGATGCCCTCCTGGCTTGAGAATATGGCGAAAAGGTTTGAGGGATGTCTCATGACTGGCTTACCCTTTTGAGGAGCTCCTTGGTTCCTCTTCCCTTGATGATCTTACTTGAAATTGATTTGGTTGAGCTTGCTCCCTAGTACTTCCTGGGTATGTTTGATTGTATGAGGCCTCTCTGGCACTGTCTTAGAACTTTGCTTAATCTTGTTTTAATGCTTTACTCTCCTTGGGTCTCTCTATGGATATGCTGATACCTCTGGTTTTCTTGTTCTTGTTCACATTTAGAACATGCTTGAAAGGTTGAAGGAACTTGCAAATGATTTGATTTAGTGAAAGAATAGACTTGATTGATGATAATCTGATGACGCTAAAGCATGGCCAAGAGTAGATGGACTATATAGCCTCTTGAAGGTTATAGAAGAATGATTCAAGGATGTTCACTAGAAAGTGCTCCTCTCCAAGGAAGTCTAGCATGAGAGCAGTTGATGACAATGGAATGGTATGTTTGAAGGTGCTTACAAGTCTTAACAATTACATATAGTTGTAAGGCTCTTACACACAGTTGGATATTTTTGAAGTTTTATCTAGCTTATAACACAATTTTTCTGCTACATTAGTTGATGCCCCTATTCCTTTACGCATTGATCCAAAGATAATTGCATACATGTTACTTATTGAAGCATGCAACTCTTTGTCTTTTGGGTTTGTATGGTAGGTATCCTGATGATGAAGCAGGTGAAATACCAATGACATTTATTGTGAGGAAGTCTGACATCAATCTCTCTGAAGAAGATGTAAAAAAATTTGTTGCAAATCAGGTAAATGAAACACACAGATATTTATTTTGTGAACTTGCCTGCTCTCAACCTAAAACTTTGGTTTCTTTTGTTGGAGATCTGCTAATTTCCAAGCGAAAATATCTTTTGTGTGCAGGGTTTTCCATACAAGAGGATACGTCGAGTAGCGTTTGTCAATTCAATTCCCAAGTCCCCCACTGGAAAAATATTAAGAAAAGATTTGATTCATGAAGCTTTGTCCACCTCCAGATTGTGACTCCCACAGAACAACCTTTAATCTTTGTGAAGCAATCATCTGCTAGTTTTTTATTTGAAGTTTGAACAACATTTTTTTATTCAAACAACATATTTTAAAAGTGTGTGTCTAGCTGGTATAATCTCACAATGTTGGTTATAAGCATCGATCAATTCATTTGATCTTTTGTGTCACTCAGGGTATAATGTTGTAATTGACTTCCTCGGCAGTTTAAGGTATAGATAATGGAAGAAAACTAAACATTTTATTATCATTTCCCTTTGCTTTATCATACTTGCTTTTGTCATTTGTCTACAGAACAACTAAACATATCTACAATCTCTGTTTACATCAAGTCTTGGATATGTTCATCATGACTTCTAGCATCCTGTTGACAGATGAAACTTGCAGCACCCAGAGAGAGAATTTCTCTGGTTGGTGTGCAGAACTTGTAACATTTTGATCCTACTTGTGGTATTACAATCAAATATTCATGGACATAGAGAAAGTTATAAAGTTATGAATCTAGACTTGTTTTCATTTTATGAAAAGTTGATTTTTATTGTGAGTTCGTGACATTCATGAGGATTCAAACATTACTCTACAATGGTTGTTAGATAACCACCTTATTCAGTTATGCAGAAAAGAGGAAAGGAGTCAACTGGTATGACACATGATCAGCTGGCAATTGTTGTAGAGAAAACACGATTTCTAGAAGAATCATCTGATCACAAGCTTGTCTTGGAACATTTGACTTGGGTTTGTCATATAATCCCAATCACCTTTATTATAATTCATTGGAATTTGGTTGGCTTTGTTGCCTTCTGTGTCTATACTTGTGGTTTTGTATTGAGATTATTTGGGCTTGCTGTCAGTGTTTTTCACTTCTGAGAATGCTTTGTTTTTGTTTTTCTCGAATTATGTGTTGAACATTTTTTAAAAATCAATGCTTATTATACAATTTCAAGGTCTGTCATAACTCCTCACATAATTCTTTAAATGGTGCTAGCTCATTGGAAGAGCACTTGCCATGCAGGAGGTTGGTGGTTCGATTCCACTGCACCCTACCATGAATTATTCAATGATATTGTTGATTTTTTTAATTAAATATTTTTATATTGATTTATTTTAATGGTGAGATATTTTTCTGGAGTCATTGTTTTATATTGTCTCTAGAAAGACAATAGATAGGATTAAAGACATTGTCTCCATAAAGACAAATATGTCTTTAATTACAGCTATTGTCTTTGGAGAGACAAAAATGAAATTGTCTCAAGTTAAGACAATTTACCCAAAAATTGTCTTAAAACCCCCCTTTGTGTTGTAGTGCAACTATTGTCTCTAGAGAGACAAAAATGAAATTGTCTCTGGAGAGACAAAAATGCTTGTGTTATATATTGTCTTTATAGAGACAATATTTTAAGACAATTTAATTTTAAGACAATTTAATTGCTTAAAGACAATATTTAAGACAATACACAAGTTTTCTTTTGTCTCAAATTAAGACAATTTACCCAAAATTTGTCTTAAATATTGTCTTAAAACCCCTCTTTATGTTGTAGTGTTCAAACGGTCTTTCTGTTGTTGTGGTAGTTGTTTAAACGTCGTCCTTCTATGGGAAGTAACGACGACACGCACGTGCATGCAATCTATGCTGTGAATAGATTTGAAGGGGAATGGCGCCCTCACCTTCAGCCTAGATATATATATTTGTAGTGGAATGGCCCCCGTCAACGCCAACCAATTCACCTTGTAGATAGATATATGAATGGCGCTTCTGACAAAGTCAACGCCAGCATATATATGAAGTTGAAGTGGAATGGGTGCACGCTGTGTTGTGTGAATAGATTTTCAACATACATATATAGATTTGAAGTATGTTATATCAATATGTATATGTTTTTTTTATTTTTGAAGTGGAATGGTGCTTGTGACCAAGTCAACGTCAACCAATCCACGTTATAGATATATATGATGATTGAAGTGGAATGGCGCCTCTAACCACGTCAACAACGCCAACCAAAATTGAAAAATCCTTACAAGATGGATCAAGTGCGAGGTGTTTTCTTGATCAGAAATGTCTTCCAGGAGACTATAAATTGCGATCGCAATTCAATTGAAAGCAAAACCCACTTCCATTAGTTGGGATCGCAATTCGCTTCAAGGCAAAAGCACTGCTTTCCATTGCACTCCACGGGACGACTATAAATTCGCATCTTGATTAAATTTAACGGAATAAATATACATTGGGATCGTCGTGAAAGCTGAGATGGCTAAAATTCAGGGTCTATGCTCATTCTGCGTATGTTTGCTTTCACTTTATCTTTTCATGATCGTAGTTGCAGCAACTTCTCCACATCTCGGTAGAAGCAGCTTCCCCAAGGGCTTCAAATTTGGTGCCAGGTCATCTGCTTATCAGGTAATTCTAGCTTCATGATCACCAGTCCGCCCTGCCCTGCCCATAGATCCATTCATTCACTGTATGTATTATTAATACAGTTTGTTTTCCTAGTCTTAACAAAATTCTGACTGAAACTGATTTTACAGGACGAGGGAGCTGCCGGCGAGGGCGGGAAAGCACCCAGCATCTGGGACACATTCTCCCACATTCAAGGTTCAGTCCACATAGTACACATAGATAGATATATAGCTACACCTTCCATCTCGCTGTTTTTATTTATTTGTTGTTATTGAACGTTGACTTGCAGGTAAAATTGAAGATGGAAAGGATGGCGATGTTGCAGTAGACCAATACCACCGCTATAAGGTACAACTTGGACGTTATGCACTATTCTTTGAGCCTAGTTGTAGCTGTAACTTGATGGAATTAATTATGGAGCTGTAATATTGTAATCTACATGATGGAATTAATTATGGAGCCGTAATATTGTAATGTGCAGGAAGTTGTTCAGCATCTCAAATACATGGGAATGGACCTGTTTCGTTTTTCTATTTCTTGGTCTCGCATATTTCCCAGTAAGTTGAATCAATACACGTAACTGACTCAACACAACAATGGATTGGATTGTTTCTGTGATAATTAGCTAGTCTCTTATTTCCATCCATTAAATGTCTTCAGAAGGATCACCAAGACACGGAGGAGTCAATGAAGAGGGCATCGCTTATTACAATAATCTCATCAACGAGCTGCTCAAGAATGGTATTACAAAATCATAATCATTTGGCCCCCTTGCCCGCGTTGAGTAGAGCTCTATTTTGTTTATATATTTTTTATTCACGAATGTTCATGTAGGTATGGAGCCTTTCGTGACACTGTATCATTGGGACATGCCGCAAGCTCTGGAGGACGAGTACGGGGGATTCCGTAGTAAAAGAGTCGTGTAAGATGATTCACTCTCCTAATTCTCTTTTCATTCCTCTAAAACATACAACATAACATCGTGCCTTTTTCACTCCTCTAAAACATAAAACATGACATCGTGCCTGTTTCCGATTCTGACGTGATATATTCTCTCTCTCTGTCTCTCAGGGACGATTTTGGCATGTTCGCAGAAGAATGCTTTGGAGCTTTCGGGGACCGTGTGAAGTATTGGACAACTATAAACGAACCGCTCACCTTCTCATTATATGGCTACGATCTAGGGCTTCACGCACCGGGTCGCTGTTCGCCGGGATTTGGAAACTGTACAGCGGGGAACTCTGCAACAGAGCCTTACATCGTAACCCATAATATGCTTCTAGCACATAGTGCCGCCGTTAAATTATATAGGACTAAATACCAGGTGAGGTTATGTTCTTCTGTTGTTTTAAGATGCCGCCGTTAAATTATATAGGACTAAATACCAAGTGAGGTTATGATGTTCTGTTGTTTTAAGATGTAACAGCACTAAACATACATACATACGTGTCTCTTGAATATAAAGACACACTCAAATATTGTCCCAAAATAAATTGCAGGGGAAGCAGAAGGGTTCCATAGGCATATCACTTGTGGTGAACTGGATGGTGCCATACTCAAACTCTTTGCTCGATCAAGAGGCTACTCAGAGAGCAATCGACTTCAGAATAGGATGGTATGTACACACGGCTTTAACGTACCATGGGCGTGAGCACAAATATCAAAAAGAAAATCCAAAAATTAATTTTGTAATTCAATTTCATTTTGTGGTGAAAACGCCAAAGTTCAATCCCAAACATATTCATATGCTAGTTGGGCTGCATTACAAAAAATAATGGGAACTTGTCAAAGGGGGTATTAGGATTCGGTCTCCCCCAGCCTAGCTCTAGGTTCGGCCTTTCCAGACAATTAGGATGGATTTTAAGTTTTGGTACTAGAGGTGCGATGCAGCTTTTCCTTCCAGCCATATCCATGTCTACTCGAGATGTGAAGTGAAGTGTAATTAATTTTTCCTGGCGAATTATTACAGGTTTCTGGATCCACTAACATCGGGGAAGTACCCTGACTCTATGCGAAGCTTGGTGGGAGCACGCTTGCCAGTATTCAGCAGTGAAGAGGCCAAAGATCTGAAAGGCTCATTCGACTTTCTTGGTTTTAATTATTACTCAACGGACTTTACCATCAACAATCCCAATCCACAGAATTCCTTGGACACTGACTACGTTCTGGACGCCCGGGCAAATATATCATGTAAGTTTGATATGTACTGCTTTAATTATCACTTAATTTCTTGGCAAAGTAGTCAATCAAATTCCAACACATCAAGTGACTCATGCTATTTTTATTTTAATTTAATTCTTATATATTTTGGTATTAAAAAACTTCCTTCTTTGGTGGTGGTTCAGATGAAGTAAACGGAGTTTACCTCGGGTCCGATGTAAGTGTTTAAACATTTAATTTTTATATAAAAAAAACAACTCTATAATTTCGTGACAACTTATTCTTACTTTTAAGTTAATATTATAATTATATATATCTCCCCGTTTGCAGGAAGGTGTGAGCTCCTTTAGATCTTATCCTGCTGGATTAAGGGATGTGATCAACTATACGAAGCACCGCTATAACAATCCTCCCATATACGTCACTGAGACAGGTACGCCACGCGACAATGTTACTTAATGTCAATAATATCATCTAATTCAGTCAAAAATAATATAATATGGATCTGATCATTACACACAACACAACATGAATTGAATTTTGATTACTAGGGTATGCTGATTTCGACAATGGCACAACCCCGCTTGAAGAAGCATTGCATGATTCGAGGCGAGTGGAGTACCATTCTCAACATCTATCATACCTACTTGAAGCCATAAGGTGCGTGCGTGCGTGCGTGCAACATATACACGTATTTGCTGTTGTTGTTATTTGAGTTTGAGTTTGCCATGTGGAGTGTGAGTTATTAACCAGCGCTTTGTAATTTGAATTGCAGGGAGGGAGCGGATGTCCGAGGTTATGTGGTTTGGTCGCTTCTGGACAACTTTGAGTGGGCGAGTGGATATGACTATCGATTTGGTTTATATTATGTTGATTACAACGACAACTTAAAGCGACAAGCCAGGGAATCTGCCCATTGGTTTAGAAACCTCCTCCAATCATAGAACAAACTCGTCAACGTTGGTTGAGAAACCTCCTCAACTCAACTCAAATCATAACACAATTATGGTTTAACGCCATATCTCAGCATATGGTCCTTTGTAAATGCTATTTCATTTCAGTTGACCATTATTATTTCATCAATTATATTTCAACTGCTTGGCGATATGTATCATATATCGTAATTTTTTCTTAATATGACGAGTGCGTTTGATTGATTCAAATTCAAGTTGAAATTAATTATTAACTTTATGTAAATGTAATAGATTTTATTGTTTATAATTATAATTAAATTATCTTTTATAACTATATTGATATTGATTTTGTTGTTTATAATTATAATTAAATTATCTTTTATAATTATATTGATTTTATTGTTTATAATTATAATTAAATTATATCTTACTAAATATATATTTTTTATAATTTTTGGAATTATGATGGAAACAACAATTCTAAATTTCTAATTTTATTGTTTTAAATATACAAAGTTGTAAATTGATTTATATATAATTATTTACTAGCAATTGCACCGGGGTGCAAGGGAACGCCGGATGGAGGAGATGTGAATCGTTTTCTGCTATATGAGGGGTAAAACCTGAATCGTGATTTAACAGAAGAGAATTCAAAGCTGAAAAGATAATCATAAATGGTAAGTAGCGCTATGATCACCTAAGGTGGAAAGCCTATAGCTATTAATGTCTCGATTCTTTTCACGTTCAAACAATCTATACTGTATACTAAAGAAGCAACCTAACGACATGTCACAAATTGGCCATTCAAATGGCCTGCATATCCTCGAGATTGATGGAATCCTCATATATGAAGAAGGCAATGACACCTTGATGTGAAATTCTCGTATTTTCTCTGCCTGTCCTTCATGTTATGTCTGGGTGGTCGAATTGAGTGTGCTCATTTTGATTTGCAGAAGGCCGAATAGGATGAACAAACCCATTATCATACGTTGTTTTCCCATAGAATCTTTAAGTTTATCTAAGGTGGTAAACCCTGCCCGTGTAACCTCTTTAAATAGAAAGTATAGCTCCTACTTGCTGTTTGTAAAATAACGGCTAGGTTGTTTCAAATAATAAAAATTAATTTATTTTATTTTAAAAAGAGTAAACCAAATGATAAAAGTTTATAATTTGAATTGTAAATATTTATATTTATTTTAATGAAAGTAATATTTTTTAATTTAATATTATTAAATTGTAATCTATGTAATTTTATTTTTATTTCATTTTATTTATTTATTTGTTTATTTATTTATTTATTAATCTTTATTTTATTTCTATTTATTTATTTATTTTATTTTTATTTTTTAATTAAGAATTTTTTTATCTATTTTATTTTTTATTTTAATTTTATCTTGGTTTTATTTTATTTCTATTTATTTATTCATATTTTATTTATTTCTCGCCTCACATCCTCGATATCTATCACACTTCTGAGCTTCCCCTTGGAAATAGACTTGCACACAAGCATTTCTCCAGTCTCCTTGTCAGTAAGCTCTCTTCCCAGCACATACTTATTGTGTATATTGCGTCCATGCCAAGAAATCAGCAGACCCACGATTATGTTTGTGATGCCTAATGCCAAGAAATTGACAGACCGACGATGGCAGTGTCTTCTTTACTGCATGCTTTAGCGTTGCAGAGGCGCGGGGTCGAGTTTTCAGGCAAGGAGCACACTGAATGCTTTAGCGTTGCGAAGGCGTGGGTTCGAGTTTGCCCGCAAGGAGCACGCAGTAGACTCATGGTGGATGAGCACAGAAGATTGGGGAATTGTGAAGGAAAGAGTACCTAGATGATGGATTTTTTGTGATTCCTCCTCGCGGTAATGCTAGGCGGGGTGCTGATGTTGATGCTCAGCACCGAGGGCTATTGATACTCAACATCGAGCTTAGATACAGAATGGCCGGGGACAATATTGTTAACCAAACGTTGATTCCAACCCATCCAAGCCCCGGGCCACCCGCGACGGGTTTCATTAACCAGGCATTGAATTCCTACGCGTCTATGGAATTAGGCTTAGGATTTTGTTGATGGTGCTTGTTAAGGAACTCCAAATAAATGTGGTGCTGGTTGAAACTGGTTTATAAACGAAAATCATTATGTTTCTCTCAAGTATGCAGCAGGTCAGGGACAAATAATATAGATGAATTCCATGCCTTGCAATTAATTTTGAAAGGTGCATCTGCTGAAGGTATTCAAAGGATCCAAGTGATGGGGGACTCTAAATTGCATATGGATTGGGCCAATTGCATAAGCCATGTGGAGAATCTGGTTCTTAGCACAGTTATGAACAGGGTATCTGTGACAAGAATGAAGCTTTTTGATATCTCTCTCATATTTATGGATAATTTAATGAGAAAGTGGATATATTATCTAAAGAAGCACTATCACAGCAGGAAGGGACTCTACCATGTAGATTTTCCTTGAAATTCTGCAACTGCTGTGGTGAACAAATCTGAAACTAATCATTGCAACAAGACACATAATTTCTCTCCGATTTTGCAGCACAATAGCCAAAAAACACAAGTTTTTTTTTCTAGAGAAACCCAACTGGGAAAACCCTCTACAAGCCGTAGATTTTACTGAGAGAATTTGAGCAATTGATCTCTTACAAGGCAATACAGTTTTACTAGAAAACACATATGTTTTCCCTGCTTAAACTTTGAACACCCTGCACACAATCCTGATTCAGGTCCTCTTGCTTGCATTGTTTCTCTACCCCTTTATTCTAGCGCAGGAAGTCTCCTATTTCCTAGTGCAGATTTGGGCTCCTATTATTTAGGTTCCTCCTAAATCCTAGCACACATCTGCAAGAAAAAATGATCTCCTTCTCTTGCTGCATATAGGCTTCTCCTTACACGCTCTCCTAGAAAACCTCTCACACACAATCTTGTGCATACAAGAATGAATTACAAAGGTGCCTTCCTCCTCCTTATAAACAATTCGACTCAGCTAAATCTGGCAAGTTAATTTTGGAACTCAAACTTGTGATTGAACTGTTAACTGAGTCAAACTGACTCTTCGAACTCATCCTACCTCAATTAGAAACTGAAACTCACTGAGTCGTCTTTTTCCAAAAATAACTCACAGTTGGAAACAAACAAGACTGAGCCTCCAATGCCTGCACATGAGTAACTGCTCCATGACTCGTCCCAATTTCTAGGAATTTGTGCATGCTAAAGGACTGTTTGTGGTCATCTTGACTAAGGCAGAAGTCAAGAAGGACCTTCTTTGCTACACTTTTTCAACAGACCGAACAGGAAATTATGGTATAAATATGCTATTCTCTGATGGTGTTTCCCATGTCCTAATTCAACTGTATTGTGAGGCATATTTATTTTAACAAACAGCATGCCACGGGATCTATATCAAAGCTAGTCTGGTACCATAGTGCAATAATCTATGCTACAAAGCTGCCATATATCAAACACACTTGACCTTCTAAGCAAAAGAAATTAACAAGACGAGTTCCTTTTGGTGAAAGAAGCTGTGTTGGCTAAATGTTTTGCAAAACCTTCCAATGCTGGTTTTATATCATCCAAGCGCTAGGTTTATGGGAACTATGTCCATAGTGCAATTATTCCACACTGGAGAAAAATACTACATGAATCACACTACTCTTTCAAACTAAATGTCACGTCCTTAGTTACGGCTAAATGTTACTTCAATAGTTAGCTGAAAAACTGCAAAGAATACAGCATTGCTCCAAAACAAAAGCAAACTATATTTTGAACACGAAGTTACCGTCTTTTACTTCAAAGTTTGCATTCCCTCAACTTTTGGATTTAGAGGGGCAATTATACTTTCTCATATAATAATATTTCTGACCAATCAAACCATTGTTTTCAAGAAAAAATAAAATAAGACAAGAAAACATGCTCTGCCATCACTAAAACAGAGCATGCATGATTTTCAGACAAGAACCCCACCAGATTGCAGATTTGATATGTTTCAACGAAAGCAATGAAATCCAGTAGCAAAAACAACAAGAGATACTTAATTTTTGAAGACAACTGAATGGATGTCATACAATAAAAGAAAAATAGCACAATATGAATAAACTATCAACATTTGTAAGTCAAGTATCTACAAGAAAAGAGTTCAACGATTTCACAGTAGGCAATGAATTCCAGTAGCAACAACAAGAAGAAATACGAAGCTCTTGAAGACAATTGAAAGACTGGTAAAATAAAAGGGAAAAATAACATAATAACAATATGAATTCATATCATCATTTGCAGGCCAAATATCTACTTTAAAAGAGTTCAATGTGCTAACCACAACAAAAGCGGTCGAGAAGGCCGCAGATCTCAACAGCTTCCTTTCCAATACAGGTTCATTCCTTGCTCTTTTTATCAGCTGCGGACTGCAGTTTCCCATCGCCACCGTCTCCGCCACAGCACGCCCCAGAATGATGATGATGATGATGATGATGCTGCTTACCATCAGACTTCACTCTCAGCGGTTTGCGCATATCATAGGCATCCTCGCCATCAACATAGTACTTAGCCTCAATATCGTGAATTTTGTAGCCCAGTGTTTGGGTATACATGTGAAACGCTGCCCGGTTGCTCTTGCGGACATGGAGAGAAACATACTCTGCCCCAAAAACCTCATGCATTGCCTTCTGAGCTGCGGTCATGAGCTTCGTTGCAAGGCCCAGTTTGCGGTTCTTAGAATTGATTATTTTCTAGTTTAGGAAAGTCGTTGCTCAGACTTCCCTAAAATGTTATGAAACATGTGCCATAAAACCAATGGTATTTTTCAGCCACAGAAAACCTGTGCTATTTTTAGTCTGAATCATTTTTGTTTTCTAGTGTAGGAGACTTTCACAAAATGCTGTGAAACCAATTACACTTTGATTATGTCATTAAACCAGTGGTATTTTCAGTCTCAGAACTATTTTTAATCTGAATCATTTTTTTATTTTTATTTTCTAGTTTGGGAAAATCGTTGCTCAGACTTCCACAAAATGTTATGAAACCAATTACATTCTCACAGTGTCATAAAACCAGTCGTATATTCCAGTCAAGAAAACCTGTCCTATTTTTGGTATGAATCATTTATTTATTTTTAATTTCTAGTTTGGTGAAGTCGTTGCTCAGACTTCCACAAAATGTTAAGAAATCAATTACATTCTCACTGTGTCATAAAACCAGTGGTATTTTTCAGTATCAGAAAATTTGTGCTATTTTTAATCTGAAACATTTCTTTATTTTTATTTTCCAGTTTGGGGAAGTCGTTGCTCAGATTTTTACAAATTGTTATGAAACCAGTTATAATCTCGCGGTGTGTCATAAAACAAGCGGTACTTTTTAGTCTTATTGACCTAGTAACATTAATAAAAATAAATAATTCTTTCATTTTTAATCATTATGCGGAAGGGATACAGGGAGGGCCTTTACCAGTGAAAAACCGTTCGCCGATATTAACTTTTCATTTTTTATCATTATGCGAAAGGAATACAGGGAGGGGCTTTACCAGTCCAAAATCGTTCGCCGAAAAAGAAACCCTCTTTGTCCAACTGTCATTCTACCACCGGTCCGAATCGGCTTGGAGGACCCGGCACACAATTTTCCCTCTCATATGCTCTGCACTGGATCGACGGCAAGATCGTCATTTCATCTTCCACTTTCCGTCCTCTGCGGCAAACCAAAACGCCCCCTGTTTCCCGGCCTGATTTTGGTGGCATCGACAAAGACATCTTTGCCTCGGCGTCAGCAATCTATGCAAAATACAGAGCGGCCTGGAAGCAATCACTTATCACGAATGAAGAATTATCCTTAATAACAAGTGCATTCATTAATTAACAGAAATCAAACCAATGCAAAAGACGCCAAAGCCAATCTTGCGATCCTGTTCAGACTTCTCCTAAGGCAAAGCCTGTTGCCTTTAATTCCCTGGTACCCTGTTCGGACTTCTGCTACTGAAATTTCTAGAATTTCTATTGTTTTCTGGCAAAAATGACCCTGGTTAGACTGGGACCTCAATACAAATCCATCAATTCGCCATGATTGCTGAAATCTGTAAAATATAAGCAAAGCCGCTTCGTATTCGTGAAAGGGCGGGTTCTGGTATTTGAGTATTTTCTCTATTTGAATCGCCACTGGCAATTTCACATCTGTGCCGAAGCTCCCGGCGCCGATTCTGTTCGACGCTGCAAAGTTCATGGTCGCGGTTTCGAGTTCGGCTAAGGTGAATTCCTCGGCTCTGTCGCCGTGCTTGCTGCGGGTGGAGGATGTTTCACTTCGTTGCCGCATTATTGCTCTGGAGTTAAACCCCTTTACAAGAAACGCTCTGTCGCCGTGCTTGCTGCGGGTGGAGGATGTTCCACTTTGCTGCCGCCTTATTGCTCTGGAGTTAAACCCGTTTAACCCGTTTACAAGAAACCCGTTTACGAGCCATTACGGAGACCACACGTGGCAAATTTGAATTGGTTCAATGCGCATAAGTTTGTTCACCTCAAGCCCGCAATGGAAAACGCCTCCGGCGTAATTATAAATTAAACTAATTTTATTAAATTATCTATTTGAATTATTTGAATTAAGGATATTAAAATAAATATAACTTATCAATTACTCTCAAATAATTTTTATAATTTGAATATCAAATTATCTAAACTATTTATATGTGAAATCAATATGTTTTTTTAAATGATATGTACATTTTTATAAAATAACAAATAAATAGATAATGACCAAAAGTTTAGGTTTACTGAAATTAAAATCAACTAAAAACAAATAATATAATGATTACATTATTTTATAAAATAATTATTTTAGGGTATCATTTCATAACATTACTTTCTTATAATATAATTCAATTATTATAATTTCTTATTATATAAGGTGAAAATTCTATTTTCACAAACCTAATTTATTATAGGGAGACCACATATCTTCCTCTTATTAAGAAGTACTTGTATTTTTTATTTATTTTTGAACTCTCAATTACTTTTTTTTTATTATCTTTGGACCATGAATACTTTATTATAAACAAATTAGAACATTTGGTTTCTACATAAATTAGTTAGCATAGACCATCAAATAGTTGCAATATTGTTTGAAAAGCATCTCACTTTAACCCTTTTATTACTTCTAACTACTCTATCTCTTCTTAAAATTGATATGGAATTATATTACGTCATGTGGACATCCAAATATTTTTCTTTTTGACTATTATTGAGTGAAATATTTTTACCACATTTAGTTGCAATATGAATGACAAATCTAGTAGTGACCATAGTGAAGTTGGGATTATTGATATTTTATAATGCTTTTTATTAAAACCAACTAAACATGCATATTCATTGTTGTTTTTTTTATTATAGCCAACATTGCTTTTATATTTAGAGAATATTTTAATTGCATTTTAATAAGGATACTCGCCAATTCATCACACATCTCTTTGAACACAATGGTTTGTATAAAGTGCCTCTAGGCTCAATCAAGCATTGTTGTATATTGATGTGAATTTTCTCTAAATGCTCTTTGTTGTACACTCGTCACCTTTTTCCACACGCAACGTATGTTGTGAAATGCATTGATACTTCCTCCATGCATGGATCATATTACACTCTCAAATAACAAGCTTTATTCTTTGGAGCCTCTCATGAATTTATAAATGATTTTTTTACGACATTAAATGAAAGATGCATAGGAGAGAATTTATGAGGTTTTGAATTCTTATAAGTGAGTAAAATTTCAATGTGCTCATTGTTTATTACTTTGAATTGACTAGAAAGATCAATTTCAACATTCGCGGTTTTGGGTGACTCAATTAGAAATATTCCAAAAAAAAAATAATAATTTATAATATGAAATGATAATTAGATATGTTATTCAAGTCATAGTACATAGTCTTGTATGCGTTGGCCCTTAATCTAGGATATTTTTCCATCAAACAAGGAATTGTGGGAAGTTTGAGCTATGCTGTCTACATAGTGCAAGTGGCCCGAGGTTTTTTAGAGCACTCAATCCATTTGTATATTAAAAAACATATTTAAAAAAAGAAAAATTACAATTCTAGGAAAAATGGTATTGCTAGGTTTCGGCAAAAGAAGCGAAAGCACTAGATAGTCAGAGTGCCCCAAAACATAGTCCATTACAAGTATGGATAAATACATACAAATTTGATTTAAATTCATATATGAATTAATTATATTTCATTTTCCTTATGACCTTTCATTTAAAAACTTCCTAAACCTTGATTTAATGATAAACTAGCTTATTATTATTAACTAAAATTAAGTATCTTAGTTATGTCCACTCTATTATATTTTCACAGTGAAATGGCATGCAAGAAATTTACTATGAACAAACATATATAAGTTTGTAACAAATTAGCATATCAAGGACTAAAGTATATATATAGGAGGAAGTTAGGAAGGAGAAAGAGATATAGGCCCCTTTTCTGCTTTGACCACCATGTGTTGAGAGAATAAAAAATCATCCCCCATTATTAATAGAAAAGGGGCTAGCAATGTGACCATGATGAATAAGAATCTAGAAGAGTTGATATTATAAATCTAGTTAAGAGTTGAAGGAGTCAAAATTACCTTCTAGGAGTCTATCGAGTTGTGTTTTAACTAGGATAGTTGGAGGAAAGGAGGTTTCATTCCATTTGAGTGCATTTTTTTCCATTGATGAGTAGAGAATCCTAGAGTTGATAGTGAGAGAAAAAATAGAGATGGTTTGTGCAATATAGCAATGCATAGGCCAACCAACCACACTTCTTTTGTCACATACCCGATTTTTATTTTTTTTCTAGCTATTTTCCTCACCGTATAGGGTCAGGGAGATCCTCGGGTTCATTCTCCTCTGAGGCCTATTTTTTTCCATCACATTGTTCTACTTTATTCTATTTTCTTATGATCATGTGTACACAATTCTTGAAACATTTGGATGTTTAGAAAACTTATTAAATAAGGTCAAGTGTGATATGGTAAATCTAACTAGTATATTTTGTAGCCCCGTTGTTTGATTAGGGCACCTCACATAATTTGGATAAAGGCTTATTTAACTTCCTAATAAGATATGTATGTTGGTGGAGGGTTTGTATACATATATCATGGTGCTCTTGTCACACTATAGGCCAAGATTTAAATTTGTTACATACCTACCCGCCTTGCATTGGAGTTATGGCAACGCTTCATATGGAAACACCATCCACCCAGCGATCGCCAACTGTATATATCCATGTGACATCTTTCCTCTTTCACGTGGTTTACTCAGGTCTCAAGGTAAGTGATGGTGGAAAGTTGAGATCAATCCACGATTGATCTAAGAACCTCGTGCCATTTCACAAACCCTAAGGCCTTAACCTCGTTTGTTTCCTCATTCGTTCGGTGATGGCACTGTAATTTCGGAAGAGGTGGTTGTGGCTGCCCTTCGACCCTTCCAGGGTATGAGATGCTCACCTACCTTGGACGATTCAACTAAAACACTTCTATATGTTGCTCTATTGACATTACGCACACCTGATACACAATTATTCCTTCTCGGTGGCCGAAGCGGCTTTGGTTAAGGTAAACATTCTATCCGTCTAGGCTCAACTTTCATATCCCATTTTTTCGTTCTGTGTTTGGTTTAATATGAGATATAATTTTACTGATGACGTTTTGTTTTATGATACATATGCACTCCAAAACACATGGGGAAAAACCTATCCTTGGGGTTTTTCCCTTCATGAAATTTCTCTGGGTTTCTCCTCGTGGGTTTGAAGGTTTCGTGTCTAGATTTGGATTAATGGTCTGCCGAGGTAAGGGTTTCTTCCCTGGAATTTTTAATTGCTGTCTTCATTCAAATTAATATTTTTCTTACCTCCAATTCTCAATTTAAATTATAGGTTGGCAAATTGGTGTTAAAACCCCATGGCGAGGGTTTTCAAAGTTCATCGGAATTCCTCCTCTGTGGCTTGGTGATCCAGGTGGATATTGGTGGCCACCCGCCTATTCCACTTGGGGCCCCACCATTGTCTCTTTCAGTTTTTCAGTTTCGGCACAACTTACTATTTTTAGCAATTTTCAGGTCCTAAACTTCCGGAGCTGTTTTGAGGCCCTAAACGACGTTTTTTGGACATCGTTTGTTCGGCTAATATGATTCCGTTCTGTAATTGACATTCGCGGAAGCAGTTGTATTCCTCGGATAGATATTTCTAACGATGTATCATACACATCAAACGGAGATCGTATGCTGAAGTTACATCCCCAGGAAGTTGAAACACCAATTTACCCAAACGAGGCCCATGGTTTTGGTGCTTCATCTCGTAGGGTTAGGTTTTTGGACATTTAGAGTTCTCCACTGTTTCTCAATAATAAATAGGCCCTTGAGCCTCATTGTAACACATTTCGGAGGTCTGTAGCCACCACATCTCTTCTCAAGGATTCACTACCAGCACCCTAGCTAGTTTATTTTAGTCATTTGATTTTAATGAAATGAAGTGTCATTTCCACTGCATATTTTTATTTATGGTTATATGTGTATTCTGTTGCGTTCCAGCATAAATCCGGATCAGTGGTATCAGTGCGGTCTACTTTTTCTCGATCCTTCTTTGCATGTCCCCAACAAGGTCTGGGCTCGATCTGGTGGAACCTTTGCAAGATCAGCCTCGCAAACACCGACGGACGCCCATGGGGGACGAAAAGAAAGATGAGGGAGCAGGATATCCTACCAAAATATTGCTCGAGGAGGCCCTCAAAAAACAAAGGAATGCGATGATGGATAACTTTGCCCAGATCCTTCAACGACTGCCCACCGGCGGTGCATCCACATCTAGCAGCCACTCTGGAGGCGCGACTCCCTTTAAGATACAAGTAAACTTTGACATTCCCATATTTGAGGGTCAAATAGATGCAAATGCGATAGATATATGGTTGAATCTATTAGAATGATATTTCTCGGTTCATGACTTTTTCGACCGGGAGAAGATTATTTTTTCACTCCTCAAAGCTACCCCCCATGTTAAGGATTGGTGGGAAACCTACTGTGAGAAAAAGGACGAGACAAAACCCTCTCTGTTCTCAGTTGTACCCAAGGGGTAAGGAAATTCCTTTGTGATGTCTGATAGGGGTAGGTAGAGTGTGGAATGAAATCAATTTAAAATGACATCATGCATGAATTTCTCAAATCAAAGCTAGTCACAAGAAAGGAAACATTAAACATAGAAGGATAAATGAGAGAATGTAGCACAAACCTTATTTCATGAACACATTGAGAAAGGGGAGGACATTATCATTTGAGGTGAAGCTACAATTCACATCTTATTTTTGGATACCGACATTATAAATGAGAAGACCATATTTGGTGAAGCTGCAATTCACATCTTCGTTTTGGAGACCAACTTTCCGGAGCTGTTTTGAGGCCCTAAACGACGTTTTTTGGACATCGTTTGTTCGGCGAATAGGATTCTGTTCTGTAATTGACATTCGCGGAAGTGGTTGTATTCCTCGGATAGATATTTCTAACGATGTATCATACGCATCAAACGAAGATCGTATGCTGAAGTTACATCCCCGGGAAGTTGAAACACCAATTTACCCAAACGAGGCCCATGGTTTTGGTGCTTCATCTCGTAAGGTTAGGTTTTTGGACGTTTAGAGTTCTCCACTGTTTCTCAATAATAAATAGGCCCTCGAGCCTCATTGTAACACATTTCAGAGGTCTGTAGCCACCACATCTCTTCTCAAGGATTCGCTACCAGCACCCTAGCTAGTTTATTTTAGTCATTTGATTTTAATGAAATGAAGTGTCATTTCCACTGCATCTTTTTATTTATGGTTATATGTGTATTATGTTGCGTTCCAACATAAATCCGGATCAGTATCGCAAGGCTCACTTTTCGATCTCTGCATGTCCCCAACAAGGTCTGGGTATAAGGAGTTAGGGCTCGATCCGGTGGAACCTTTGCAGATATTCAGCCTCGCAAACCCCAACACGCCCATGGGGACGAAAAGAAAGATGAGGGAGCAATGGGATATCCCATCAAATATTGCTCGAGGAGGCCCTCAAAAACAAAGGAATGCGATGATGGATAAATTTTCCCGCATCCTTCAACGACTGCCCACCGCTGGCATCTCGCATCTAAGTGTACCACTCGAGGCGCTAATTCCTTTAAGGTACAAGTAAAATTTGAAATTCCCATACTTCAGGGTCAAATAGATGCAAATGCGATAGATATATGGTTGAATCTATTAGAATGATATTTCTCGGTTCATGACTTTTTCGACCGGGAGAAGATTATTTTTTCACTCCTCAAAGCTACCCCCCATGTTAAGGATTGGTGGGAAACCTACTGTGAGAAAAAGGACGAGACAAAACCCTCTCTGTTCTCAGTTGTACCCACTTGGAATTATTTCCAAGATGCCATCAAGGAACAATACTATCCCGTGGGGAGCTACGAGGACAAGTACATACAATGGACCACATTGCGGCAACAAAGGGATCAAGATGTGCATGAGCTGACGAATTTGTTCCATACCGTGCACACAAAGTTGGGTATCAAAGATTCAGAGAAACATTTGGTGCTAAAGTATCGCGGTTGTTTGCACAAATACATTCAGGAGGAAATGGAGTTCCTTGACATCTCCTCACTTGGTACGACATACCAGTATGCTGCCAAGATTGAGCAGAAATTCAAACAGAAGAAGCGAGACTTTGGATCTGTGAATCAAAAGCAAGGGAAAGGTGCCCCCAAACCGCAAACCAAAGGAAAAAGCCAAGGCATGGTGGCCCAAGACAACCTACCAAAGCCACAAGAAAAGAAAAACACTGCGAAGCCAAATAAGGACATGGGAAAGTGGTGTGAGTTCCATAAGAGCTCCACTCACAACACAAATGAGTGTCGAGCCAAGCAGTTGCTGGTGGCCGAGATGAGGGATTTTGAATCAGATGCATGCTCCGACTCTGAATCAGAACCTGACAAGGGGAATGACAAAGGGAAGCAGATTATTGATGCGGAGCCCAACGCCACTGTTGCCACTACGAAGATCCAGAAGGAGGAACCAGAAGATCCAAAGGAGGCAGAGCATCTCTTCCACTCCCAGATGTGGGTAAAGGGTTCCCTGCTACAGTTCATTGTCGACAATGGGAGCCAAAAGAACCTCATTTTAGCAGATGTCGTGAAGCGGTTGGGCTTGCCGACCACAACACACCCACATCCATACACTATCGGGTGGCTTCACTAATGACGGGATCTTGTGTGACATTGCTCCTATTGATGTTTCTGATGTATTGTTAGGCCAACCATACTTGTGGAAGGGACATGCTGTGTATGAGTCCCGACCTTGCGCTGTTATTGTTACTTTGGGAAATAAGTTGTACAAGATACCAGAGGTACCACCGCCTCCCACTATCTCTTTGGTTACTGCAAAAAAATGAAGTAAGCTCATTTCCCAATCTAGGAAATTTATTTTCCTGATGATCCGCCCCCAGGGCAAGAAGTAGATTGTGGCCACGACCTACAGGCATGGCTCCTCTACACGACAAAAACAAATGGACAAGGTTATGGAGGAGTGCAGGGTCATCTTCACCTCACCCACAGGGGTGCCTCTACACGATCAGGTCAAGCACCCCATTGACCTGACCCCAGGTCTGCCGCTACCCAATGAATTAATCTATAGGTGCTCTGTTATGGAGAATGATGAAATCAAGAGGCAGATTCAGGAGATGCTACAGAAAGGTCACACCCGACCAAGTTCATCGCACTGTGGGAGCCCGATCGTGTTGGTACAGAAGAAGGATGGGACTTGGAGACTCTGTATTGACTATCAGGCGCTGAATAAGATCACTGTCCGGAATAGGTACCTGATCCCACAGATTGATGACCTTCTGGACCAACTGAAAAGGGAAAAATATTTCATCAATATCGACTTGAAGTTTGGGTATCACCAGGTGTTAGCGCTCAAATCTACCTCAGGCTGAAATGAGATAAAACTCAAGGCTACATCAAACCAAGCTCAACCTTGTAGCTAGCCCTACGAGGACAGGAGAGGGCTATCTCCGTCAATCTCGATAAAATGAGCAATAGGGTGCGAGATGACTTAAAATGGGAACTGATTTTAGGCTAGTAAAGAGATAGGTATGTTTGATTTGGATTTTTTGGGTTTTCGTTGGAGAAATGGGAAAAACAAATTTTGGGTCCAGGGATAAGGTCAGATCTTTGTAGATTTCGAGTTGGGGCGAGGTAGGCGATTGTCTTGATGCTTTTGATTGGATATATGGATGGATCAGAACGAAAAGGAGCTGAAGAGGGAAAAGAAGAACTTGGATCCTCTCCAAACAGTTGAAAACATGTAAAACTAAATGAATTCAAAGGCAGAGCACTGTAAACAATGGATTCAACCTCATCTACTTATTCATTTTAGTTTCAGAAGCATAAGTGAGAAATGGTATACATCAAACATGAAGAACTTACAATAAACAGAGAGAAAACACCATCAAGAACAGAACACCACAAGAATCCCAACAGGTGCCGCAAAACCTCTGATCTTTCCTTAGCCAAAATATGAAAAAATATGTACAATGGTGCCAAAAGTTTCCCAAGACTCCAACCTGTAGAATGTCTCAGAAATTACAATATATAGATCACTCTAACCCCTTCCCACACCTCTAGGGGTCGAAATCCTCCTTCTAGGAGCAGTTCCAACAAATTCTAATCAAGGAGCTAAAATCTAGGCAGCTAACAACTTGCCTCTAAAAGAGTGGAAACTGATTCATTTACATGATTTTCACTTTTTGAGAGTGAATCTTCTATAATAGGTAAAAATGAGCCAAAGTTACATGTCAACCATCAATTTACATCATGAAAACCCAAAAATTTCATCCACAAGCAAAACTGGTCCCAACTGGCCGAAATTCTGAGCTGGAAGTTGAAAATTCAGCCAAAAATCTATGTGGGTAGCGCGCCTGAGCCGAGTGGGTAGCGCGCCTTTCAGCCTGATTTTGAGGCACTTCCTGGCATCCAAATTGAGCTCATGATAGCTCGTTGGAAAGCCCTGGATGTTGGCTATCCAACCCAAGTGGAATTTCTCAATTTGGAGCTCATTTGCCCCTCCAAAACTTCATTCTCCCAGAAGTACTTCCTGCTGGTGCAAAAGGTGGCAACAAGGTGGTTTTCATGGTGTTTTTGAGCTTTTTGGCCATTCAGAATCTGATGAAATGCTTCGGAAATGCCTGAGGATGCATAAATTACCATGAAAAATCCAAAAATGCAAAAATTTCCTTCAGCAAGTGTCCCGAAAAAAAGTGAGCATATGGGCACGATACCCGCTTAACTGAAAAACCTGTTTTTAGACCAAAATATTTCAAAATGACAAAAATTTCTCCAAATTTGCTCAAATTCGGAGTGAAGACCCTCCATCATGTATCTTGCCCAGCCAACGAAGCCTCGGCCAAAATCCGGAGTGGATCAGGCCTTTTCCGCCGTTTTAGTGCTTCGCTCAACCTCCTCTTCAGAATCTTCATTCTCGCTTTGCAGACATGCACGCGAGCCCAATAATGGCCTTTCATGTGACGAAGCATATCTTTCTCTCTGTTAGCCTTTGCCAACAACTTCTCCAGATGAATGTTAACATGCATGAGTTCAGTCTCCCGCTCAACTGGTGTCATATCACCTGGTCTCTTCCGGGCCAATTGTCGATCCTCACGGATTCGACGCAGCTCATAAAGTGTGTGCTCATCCTCTAGCTATTTGTTGCACTGATCCAAATAGTTTATCACCCACTGAGATTTCTGCAACTGATCTTTCAGCGTGTCATTATCGGCCGTCTGCTCCTGGATGATCTCCCTCAGTTTCGAGCTAGGAGAGCTCGCATCAACATCAATGATTGTGAAATCTGTGTCCCGGCCTCCTGATGGGCCCTCATCATGCATGGGCTTCTTGCCCCTATCCTGGATCTGTACCTGTGCTGAATAAGAAGGCGAGACCCCTTCCACATCGTGTGGAGATAATACTCGCTCTGCTGATGAAGTCGGCAAGACCCCTTCCACCCTGGGTGGAGATAATACTCGCCGTGTAGCTGCAAATAAGGCCCTGTGGCCTCGCTGATATGTCACAAACAATGGAGTGCTGATATGCTCAATCTCAGGAATGCCCGACTGGTGTGAAGGCTCTCCCGCATCATGAACTACCTCAGGAGGCGGCTGTGACGCTATGAAAAAGTCACGGGAGATGAAATCCTCCCAAGCGATGCCCTATTGTGCCAACTGATGTAACACTATGATCTTGATCAAAGCGTAATGATATATACTTCTACGCTGCTGTGCTGGGCTCTTCTTCTGTACAAAAATCATCATCCTCTCTATGTTGTGATACATGAAATACAGAATGTTCATCATACGTACCCTTGTGAAGTGCATCAACAAACGAACATGGTACGCAAAGAGACGCGCGAATCTGCCCTCGCAACTGAAATACTGAATGATGAGTTTCATCAGCGGTGCAAACTCATCCCTCAGGAATCTGAAAGGAAAAACTCTGCCCAAGTGCCTCATATACCCAGGTTTGATGTATGGCTCATAGTGGAATTTCTCTAAATGCTGACGTTTGTTCCATTCCTCTCCTAGATTTGGTATGCCAGTGGCCTGAGCAATAGTCATTGGTGACAGAAAGAAATATACTCCAGTGAGATTTACACGGCCATTACGTAAATGAAGAACAAACAGACGAGCTAGTTCACGATGAAGCTGGGTTTGTGAAATCATTTCACAGAATCAAAAACATGACTAAACCTGAAAACAATCCATTGCAAGCGGACATGCCTGCAATTAAGCCAAAGAAATAGGCTCCTCCCTGAGATGTTTACCACCTTTTCCACCTCTGTGAGGCCTCCGTGGCACATTACCCTCTGTTGTGGAATCACTATCCGACTCCTGCTCATAAACTGACTCTGTCTCTGACATGATTTTGAAAACAAGTTGTCTGCAATATGGATGCTGATATATGTGCAGTAAAGGAAAAGTTTAATGTATTTTCAAAACCCATTAAATGTCACCCTCGTACCAAATTATCACAGGAAAATAAAATTACAATGAGGATGGCTCTGCTTTAGTGGCATGAAAACTATCACTGTTTTGACCATAAGTGAGTTTCACAAATGAGTGCCAACTGCAAAGTATGGTGCAAGCTTTTGGTAATGATGGGCAAAATTTGTCAAAGAAGCAAACAAGTATAGGACTGTGTTTAAGAACTGGAGAATAGGGAGAAAATGACAATAACCATAGTGACACAAATTACTATCACAGTGGTAATAGAATGATAACAACAGCAATGGTGATATTATGGTGATGAGGGCTATAAACTAGTCAACATAAGACTGTGCAAAAATATGAAAGGGCATGAACAACAGTGATAAGATGATAACTGAGGGCATGAGGATCATATATACAACGTGCCAGGGTGTGAACATATCTACCATTCAAAGGTTTTCAAATTTTTCATAAAACTGCCCATACAATTTCAAAACCCTTACGGAACTAACTTGCATGTGAATGAAGGATTCATATATTTCTCTCCAAGCATGGCTTGTTTCCCCAACATCAATGACATCACAACCATATTAAAAATCTACTGAGCAATGATTAAAACCTGTTTGAAAGCTGCTGGAGTCGACTTGAATCGAAACTGGGCGCAAAACACGAATTTCTGGACTCTGTTGCTAAGTGGGTAGCGCCCCTGCTCAAGTGGGTAGTGCCCCTCAAGTGGGTAGCGCCCCTGCTCAAGTGGGTAGCGCCCCTCAAGTGGGTAGCACCCATTCAATTTTGCACTGGCTGTGGCGCTCAAGTGGGTAGCGCGCACCTCAAGTGGGTAGCGCCCACCTCCAAACGCTGTCAATGATTCTGCAAATTGTCTTCGGCCTTCAAAAACTCGATTTCGACCTCTCCTTGCGGATTTTTTACAAATGAGTTTGTTTGTCATGTTTTATACATGAAGAAAATATCTCATGCAATCAGATTTGATTTCAAATGTGTTTGATAACCCACTCTCATAATGTTTCTGCATTTTGACATTTGGTTATTTAATACAATGTTTCTCCTTTGGCTTTTCTGAATTTTGGACTGAAAATGCTTGTTGTCTTTTGCAGGGATGCGGCACTGTGGCTTTGGAAAAGATCAGAGGCTTGCACTGAAGCTTTCTGATAATGAAATAAATACAATTATTACAAAAATGAAATAAGACAATTTCTAGTTCCAAAACAGAGTTTTGGACTAGAAATGTCTTCAAATGCTTTTGATGATAAAAATGTGAAATCAAAACTTGCAAAACCAACCTCATGGCCTACGGGCTTTATGACATGTATGCAAAAGACTCGAAAACCCTAGACTCTAGGACTAAAGACTCTTTTTAACGAAACTGGCATTTTAATGATCATGAATGAAATGATGATGAATTTTAGTAATTTTTGAGGAATTTTTAAATAGCCCTGCAGGTACAAGCATGAGGAAACACATGACAACCGGACCCCCTTGTCAGTCAGTGAAATGTTCCTACGAAATGCAACGAAGTGGAACAAGCGAGACACCTAAGAATGAATATGAAAAAAGCGAAATGATCTCTGACGGAGGGCTGTAAGGACCGACTCTAACATTGGCTCCAATGGGGATGGTGGCTCCATGGAGATGCCAAGAACGACAGATCTCTGGGGGAGTCAGACAGTGCCTTCATCCATTGGGCGATGGAGTCATTATTGCAACAAATAAAACAAAACTTTCGAGACATTTATTGACTGCAAACTTGACTGAAAAGCGACAGAAACTTGACCAAAACTAACTCGATTTTAAAACTGAAAAGACTGATAGAACTGACTTGAAAAACTTCAAACCAACCAACCTCCATCTCCAGAATTATAGCCTTCGCTCCGGGCCCCAGACTGAAGATGAGAGATTAGTACACACTTGCAATAAAACAGAAGTAAAATGATATATACAATGATGATGAAATCAGCAGAAAATACTCAGAAGTGATATCGCTTCAGCAACCGACCATTGATCAGTCCTCCAGGATAATCATCTCCATTCATTTCCTTGAGAAGAAAGGCATTTTGACCACGATACGCTGCAATTTTAAAAGGACCCTTCCATAGGTTTTCAAATTTTCCGTGCTTTCCCTTATCTTCATTCCGAGAATCCCACTTCAAAACCACCTCATCCATCTGAAACTTATCTGCTTTTTCCTTTCTGTCGTAAATCTTCTTTATGCGCTCCTACAACTTGAAAGTATTTTGAAATACCTCCTCCCGTGTCTGCTGTAAATGAATCATCTGATTAATCCTCCGCTGCATGGGATCTTCCTCGCTACCAGCTTCCTGAAGCAATTTGACCACCGGGACAGCAAGTGAAGTAGGAAAAACCGTGTCTATTCCGTACACCAACTCGAAAGGAGACATGCCAATAGACTTTTTCTGACTTACCCTATCAGCCCACAGTGCATTCACTAACTTCTTGTGCCAGCCCTTCTTGTTGATTTCCAGCAATTTCTTAATGATATTCACCAAGGATTTATTTGAATATTCCGCCAGGCCATTCCCTTGTGGATGGTAGGCAGTCGAATGTTCCAAGGTGATATTGTACTTATAGCAAAATTCAACCATCCTTTTAGACTTGAAGGCTGCTGCATTATCTGTGATTATTTTACTAGGACACCCAAAACGTGACAGAATATTGTTTTCAAGAAAAGAGATAATTACTGCATCCGTGGCCTGTCGAGTGGGAATCGCCTCGATCCATTTTTTGAAGTAGTCCGTAGCTGTCAATATCCATCTATGCTGTCCGGAAGATGCTGGGTGGATTTCCCCGATAAAATCCAATCCCCACTGCTGGAATGGTGCACTAACTTCGATTGGTTTGAGAGGCAAAGGCTGTAGTTTTTGCTTCCCTTCGAAAATTTGACACTCATGACAATTTTTAACAGCCTTAAATACATCAGAAAACAAAGAAGGCCAATAATACCCTGCCCTTAGAATATTATTCGCTGTGGTCTTCCAAAACAAATGGCCTCCGCAATCACCTTTGTGAAAGTCCTCCAAAACTTTTTGAGCTTCCTCCTCTACCAAACAATTCAACAACACTCCCCAGGGTATTTCCAATACAATGCAGAATTCAATATACAAAATTTTGCAGCTCTCAATTTCAATGTTCTACTCTTATTTCTAGGCATCCCAGGAGGTGGAGACAAATTCTGAAGCACGTATAAAATGTCAGCATACCAAGGGGAAGAAACAAAAATATCAGATACCTGAACTAACGTACTTTCCTCATCTTCATCGGACATGGCAGCGATCAAATTTATATCTAGAGCATGCAGATTTGTTTCAGCCATGAGCTTGGTGAGTCCTTGTCCTTTAATCAGCTTGGTCGGTTTAATCTCCACATCGTATTCTAACAATGCAGCGATCCACTTACCCCATCTTCCCTCTGGATCTGCCTGTACCAAAACATCTTTAACCGCTGCGTTAGGAACGTAAGCTATAATGTGGGAATGCAGTATATACACGCGGAAATATTTCAAGGCCTTTACAAGCGCAAGTGCTTGTTTCTCAATAATGTTGTATTTCAATGCTCCATCCCTTATAATCCGACTGAAAAAAGCAATGGGCTTCTCAACTCTATCCCTTTTTTGCATTAAAACAGCTGCCAATGTGTGCTCAGAAGCAAATGAAAACAAAATGAAGTCCTTTGTGTAGTCGGGGCTGATTAAAATAGGGGCTGAGGAAAGAGCTAACTTTACCAAATTAAATGATTTCACCGCTTCTTCTGTCCACTTTACCTGATTGTCCTTTTTCAGCATGTTCGTGATTTCTCTAAGATGCTCTGCAAGATTTGGAATGAAACGACACAGAAAATTCATTTTACCATTAAATGACTGTATTTATTTCTTGTTCCGGGGCTGTTCAATATGCTGTATGGCTTCAACACGTGCAGGGTCAACTCGAATGCCATCTTTCGATATGATGTGGCTAAGGATCTTGCCTTCATCCATGGCAAAAAGACTCTTCTTCGGATTCAACGAAATGCCATATTTTCTGCACTTTTGGAAAACAATTTTCAAATGATATAAATGTTCCTCATCAGAATTTGAAAACACAGTTAAATCATCAAGGTAAACAACCAAAAACACATCTTTCTCGTTGGCAAAATCCATGTCCATTGCACACTGAAAGGTGGCGCCTGCATTCTTCAAACCAAACGACATTTTTGCATAATGAAACGTTCCCCAAGGAGTGGTGAACGCAGTCTTATCACGATCATCTTCATGCACTAAAATCTGATTATAACCTGAGTATCCGTCGAGTAGTGACATCCTTGATGCTCCAACTACTCGCTACAATATATGGTCCATTTTTGGCAGTGGATAATTGTCTTTTAATGATACCTTGTTCAAATTTCTGAAATCGATACATAAACGGATCTCACCTGTTTTCTTTCTCACGGGCACCAAATTTGATATCCAATCTGAAAATCGGATAGGCACAATTATTCCTGACTTATACAACCTGTTTACCTCTTTTTCGATCGATGGTAGCAGCTTTGGATTGATTCTCCTCAACTTTTGACGGAAAGGCTTCTGATTTGGTTTGATGGGGATAGTATGCTGAATGATGTTAGTGTCATATGTTTTTAGATCTGAGTAATCCCACGCAAAAGCATTAGAAAATGAAGACAACAATTTCACATACTCTGCCTTTACCTTTGGTGACAATGAATTTGATAACTTAACCATCTTGGGATTCTCAGCTGTCCCAATATTTACCTCTTCTACCCCTTTCTCGGTCGGCCTCAATGTCGGTTTGCGGGCTACATCGTCTTGATCAAACAATTCTTCCAAAGGAATCAATCCCTTAGGAATGATGTTATCCTTAAGTTGCAGCACTTCCATTTGGTTTATTTGTATGTCATCATTACCATCATCATGTTCTGTATCTATGGAGGTGTCTTTAGACTTACCCTTATTCTGCAGAAATTCACTAATCTCCTCATCATCCTGAAAGACTTGCCAACATCGCTGATTGTCTGGAACGGTGGGGCGGTGTTTCACATGAATCTCAAATTTGTTGCTGGAATTCATTGGAATTTTAAGATTGCTTGCTGCCTTAGCAAGACCATCAGAAACACCATTTTGTATGTGAGGCACACATGTCAAGGTATGATCAGAAAATAATTTCAGAATGTCTAAAACTGCATTACGGTAAGCCCTCAAGCGAGGATGCTTGGCCTGAAACTCACCTTTAACCTGCTTTATCACCAATTCTGAATCACCATACACTGCAATTCTTTTTGCTTTCAGCTTCTTAAGAATCTTAAGGCCAGCAATTAGAGCCTCATATTCCTCTTCATTATTAGAACAGTCAAATGCAAGCTTGTAGGAACACACTCTAACATTGCTTGGAACCTTATCCGGAGCGGAAAATGGACTACGAATCCAAACACCAATTCCAGCACCGTCACTTCCCACTGCGCCATCAAAATCCATGGTCCAAAGACCATCTTCATCGTCCTCTAAATGCTGAAATTGCGTTAGCTCTGTTTTTTCTGTTTGCTGCCCATTGTCTTTAGCTGATTGCTCCACAATAGCTTGTTTTTCTCTTCTTTCTTTTTGCAGAACTTCTCTAAAATTCTCAGTGATTTCTGGTATATCTTCCGCCTGAACTAATTGACTATCTATATCATTAAAAATATCAGCAAATAAAACAAACGATTCTAAGTCGGTATGTACATAATTTACAGGATGATTGATAGGCTTCTCCTTGCTAGTTATCATATATTTCATCTTCTGCTCTCGATATAACTTTCTCATTTGACCGAAGACTGGAATTGTAGCATAAGAGAAATCTAACTGAAGTGTACCTTTCAACTTTGCCCCCCAAGATCTTGAAAGGAGCATACCAAATCGCGGAGGAATGTCCGCCACCACCACGTCCATTAAAACATTCTTCGCTGGAATTTGATCTAAGCTTACAACCAAATCTTTGATGAGTCCTATACACCTCACACGGCTGGAATCAAATGAATACAAATCATGATATTTTCGTGTAATGTCTAGTCCCAACTTTTCCATGATCGCCTTTGGCATCAAATTGTGCGAAGCACCCGAATCGAACATGGCATTGTGCAAAACATATTCATGCAGCCTCAAACTGATATAAAATGGAGGAACATCACTGTCAGGAGACTCACCATCTAATGCAGGCCCAAAAATCAATTCCGGCTGATCATCCTCAACATTTACCGTATCGAACATTGGATCAAAGTTCAGAATTTTAGAGACTTGACCGCGGTAGCTGCTGTTCTTCATGATCTCTGTCAAGGGAATAGATATTTTTAATTTGGAAATTTCATTTTCCAAACTAAATGCTGAAACTTTCTCAACCTCTTTGACCGGAACTTCCTTCTTTTCAGCCTTGTCTTTCACTATGTTTGGCTGATTTACCTTTTCTGCTGATGATACTTTACTAGCTGCGGGATCAATTGTCTCTTTTCCTTTCTTCTGTGGTATCGGTGAATCTGCCTTTGGTGCTGAAGCTTCTTTTCGTTTCTGAATTGGATTTATAGGCACATCTCGGTTTCTCAATGAGTATTTCTTCTGTTGAGTGGACAAAGCGTTCAAATACCCTCTCTAGTAATCATCTGACTCTTCCTCTAATTCTGCATCATTTGCTAAAATGAAGTCTTCATCTTTCTGTGCAGCTGAACTTTCTCCATATTCTTCATCCTCAGTAATATAAATAGGCAAATCATCGGGAGTGAAGAAATGATTTTTCTCACCTGCTACATCATCATCATCGTCTGAATCTTGACTCACAAAATTCTGCAAAAGAGGTGTTTTGATCTGCTGTTGGGCTGTCGGCTCTTGTGGTCTTTGTTCACGCTGCTTTATTCTGAACTGTGGCTGCTGCTGGCCACGATAGTTTGGATTCCGAATCTGCGTTTCTGGTTTGTCAAGTGTCATCCTTTTGAAGATTTTTTCCATCTCACGAAGCAAGTGCTGTTCGGATGTAGATGTGGAAGGCTCTTCTTTTATAGTCACTCTTTTCTCTGCTTTCAAACGTGCTCTCTTATTGTTCAGATTCGCCTCAACACTAACGGAAATATTCTGCATATCTTCTAAGGTAGGCGGATCTCGATCACGAAGGGAATAAGCCATCTCCGGATCAAAACCATCCGGGAATTTAAGAAGAACTGACTTTTTAGACGGTCTTAAGTCATCTGGAATTGCATTGTACACTGTATTGAATCTGATGATATAATCCTGAACGGACTCACCAGAATTACGATTGATGTTTGTATACTCTGAAGTGATCTGCAGTGGATCCTTTTTCATCTCCCATCGATCTAAGAACTATGTCTGAAGATCTTGCAATGTATTGATACTTCTGGCCAGTAAAGCTCTGAACCATTTACGAACCTCTCCTCCAAATGTCTGGGCAAACAATCTCATTGAAACATTTTCTGCATCAATTTCATGCAGGTCCAAAAAGTCTGTCATTCGGACAATATGCTGCTGAGCTGATATACTTTGTGGGGTGCCATCAAATATAGGAATTTTTCTCTGGTAATCAGCAGGCATAGCATCTAAATTGGCTGGCAAAACAAGAGGTGCAAATCTGGCTGCCATGACTCTTGGCGGATTGATAATCTGCTGTCTAGGAGAAACAGGAGGACTGGGAGCAGAAGGTGAATGAGGTGTATGCGGTGGAGACGGAGGAGAAACTACAGTTGATTGCTGATCAGAAATCTCAGGCTGAACGGGAATGGTAGGAATAAAGGAAGGTTCAGTGGGAATCCGTGAACTAGATGCAAATTCAGATGGTCCAAGAGTTTGTGAAGCAGATTCAGTGAATTCGGGAGTGTTGGTAGCCACAACGAAATTTTGCAACTGTCTATCCAAGTGATATGAAACAAATCTGTATTGAAAATCTTTAGCAAACAATGGATCCAGAACTAATCTTGATAATTCAGTTTCAGAAAAATTTACGAATAAGGATGTTTCAAATCGTGCATCAAAAGGAATTTCGTCAACATATATAATTTTCACAGGAGAGGATGCAGATCTAGAAAGCAATCTGGAACTTCCAAAAATCACTTGACTTTCTCTTTCATAACTTTCTTGACTTCCTTGTCTTATAAGGATCCTAGGAATCAGATTTGGATTTTCAAATATTTTTGGTGGATCAGGGTCAGGATTTGACCTAGTATTCCTTCTTGAAGCCAGTGTATTAATCTTCTCGGGATAAATTTCAAGGAACACAATCAATTATCTTCAGCCTTTTGAATTCTAGACTCAATCATCCAAAGGTCTAGAACGAACAAGTATACTGGGGTAATTTGCAAATCAAGTGCTGCATTCACAAGCTTACCGGAGATCGACTGAAGCAGCGTTTATCTACTTCGCTGATGCATAGAAAAAGCATTTCGAAAGCTACCTGGCGTGACTTCAGACTCCGTCTAAGACTTATGATACAACACATCAACAAGAAAACCATTGAGATTTTTCCCCAGTGTGGTCGCCACTATGTTAGCGCTCAAATCTACCTCATGCTGAAATGAGATAAAACTCAAGGCTACATCAAACCAAGCTCAGCCTCGTAGCTAGCCCTACGAGGACAGGAGAGGGCTATCTCCGTCAATCTCGATAAAATGAGCAATAGGGTGCGAGATGACTTAAAATGGGAACTGATTTTAGGCTAGCAAAGAGATAGGTATGTTTGATTTGGATTTTTTGGGTTTTCATTGGAGAAATGGGAAAAACAAATTTTGGGTCCGGGGATAAGGTTAGATCTTTGCAGATTTCGAGTTGGGGCGAGGTAGGCGATTGTCTTGATGCTTTTGATTGGATATATGGATGGATCAGAACGAAAACGAGTTGAAGAGGGCAAAGAAGAACTTGGATCCTCTCCAAACAGTTGAAAACATGTAAAACTAAATGAATTCAAAGGCAGAGCACTGTAAACAATGGATTCAACCTCATCTACTTATTCATTTTAGTTTCAGAAGCATAAGTGAGAAATGGTATACATCAAACATGAAGAACTTACAATAAATAGAGAGAAAACACCATCAAGAACAGAACACCACAAGAATCCCAACAGGTGCCGCAAAACCTCTGATCTTTCCTTAGCCAAAATATGAAAAAATATGTACAATGGTGCCAAAAGTTTCCCAAGACTCCAACCTGTAGAATGTCTCAGAAATTACAATATATAGATCACTCTAACCCCTTCCCACACCTCTAGGGGTCGAAATCCTCCTTCTAGGAGCAGTTCCAACAAATTCTAATCAATGAGCTAAAATCTAGGCAGCTAACAACTTGCCTCTAAAAGAGTGGAAACTGATTCATTTACATGATTTTCACTTTTTTGAGAGTGAATCTTCTAGAATAGGTAAAAATGAGCCAAATTTACATGTAAACCATCAATTTACATCATGAAAACCCAAAAATTTCATCCACAAGCAAAACTGGTCCCAACTGGCCGAAATTCTGAGCTGGAAGTTGAAAATTCAGCCAAAAATTTAAGTGGGTAGCGCCCCTGAACTGAGTGGGTAGCGCGCCTTTCAACCTGATTTTGAGGCACTTCCTGGCATCCAAATTGAGCTCATGATATCTCTTTGGAAAGCCCTGGATGTTGGCTATCCAAACCAAGTAGAATTTCCCAATTTGGAGCTCATTTTCCCCTCAAAAACTTCATTCTCCCAGAAGTACTTCCTGCTGGTGCAAAAGGTGGCAGAGTGATTTTCATGGTGTTTTTGGGCCTTTTGACCATCCAGAATCTGATGAAATGCTTCAGAAATGCCTGAGGATGCATAAATTACCATGAAAAATCCAAAAATGCAAAGATTTCCTTCAGCAAGTGTCCCGAAAAAAAGTGAGCATATGGGCGCGCTACCCGCTTAACTGAAAAACCTGTTTTTAGACCAAAATATTTCAAAATGACAAAAATTTTCCCGAATTTGCTCAAATTCGGAGCGAAGACCCTCCATCATGTATCATGCCCAGCCAACGAAGCCTCGGCCAAAATCCAGAGTGGATCAGGCCTTTTCCGCCGTTTTAGTGCTTCGCTCAACCTCCTCTTCAGAATCTTCATTCTCGCTTTGCAGACATGCACGCGAGCCCAATAATGGCCTTTCATGTGACGAATCATATCTTTCTCTCTGTTAGCCTTTGCCAACAACTTCTCCAGATGAATGTTAACATGCATGAGTTCAGTCTCCCGCTCAACTGGTGTCATATCACCTGGTCTCTTCCGGGCCAATTGTCGATCCTCACGGATTCGACGCAGCTCATAAAGTGTGTGCTCATCCTCTAGCTGTTTGTTGCACTGCTCCAGATAGTTTATCACCCACTGAGCTTTCTGCAACCGATCTTTCAGCGTGTCATTCTCGGCCGTCTGCTCCTGGATGATCTCCCTCAGTTTCGAGCTAGGAGAGCTCGCATCAACATCAATGATTGTGAAATCTGTGTCCCGGCCTCCTGATGGGCCCTCATCATGCATGGGCTTCTTGCCCCTATCCTGGATCTGTACCTGTGCTGAATAAGAAGGCGAGACCCCTTCCACATCGTGTGGAGATAATACTCGCTCTGCTGATGAAGTCGGCAAGACCCCTTCCACCCTGGGTGGAGATAATACTCGCCGTGTAGCTGCAAATAAGGCCCTGTGGCCTCGCTGATATGTCACAAACAATGGAGTGCTGATATGCTCAATCTCAGGAATGCCCGACTGGTGTGAAGGCTCTCCCGCATCATGAACTACCTCAGGAGGCGGCTGTGACGCTATGAAAAAGTCACGGGAGATGAAATCCTCCCAAGCGATGCCCTATTGTGCCAACTGATGTAACACTATGATCTTGATCAAAGCGTAATGATATATACTTCTACGCTGCTGTGCTGGGCTCTTCTTCTGTACAAAAATCATCATCCTCTCTATGTTGTGATACATGAAATACAGAATGTTCATCATACGTACCCTTGTGAAGTGCATCAACAAACGAACATGGTACGCAAAGAGACGCGCGAATCTGCCCTCGCAACTGAAATACCGAATGATGAGTTTCATCAGCGGTGCAAACTCATCCCTCAGGAATCTGAAAGGTAAAACTCTGCCCAAGTGCCTCATATACCCAGGTTTGATGTATGGCTCATAGTGGGATTTCTCTAAATGCTGACGTTTGTTCCATTCCTCTCCTAGATTTGGTATACCAGTGGCCTGAGCAATAGTCATTGGTGACAGAAAGAAATCTAATCCAGCGATATTTACATGGCCATTACGTAAATGAAGAACAAACAGACAAGCTAGTTCACGATGAAGCTGGGTTTTTGAAATCATTTCACAGAATTGAAAACATGACTGAACCCGAAAACAATCCATTGCAAGCGGACATGCCTGCAATTGAGCCAAATAAGTAGGCTCCTCCCTGAGATGTTTACCACCTTTGCCACCTCTGTGAGGCCTCCGTGGCACATTACCCTCTATTGTGGAATCACTGTTTGACTCACGCTCATAAACTGACTCTGTCTCTGACATGGCTTTGAACAAGATATCTGCAATATGGATGCTGATATAGGTGCAGTGAAAGCAAATTTATAATGTATGTTCAACACCCAATAAATATCACCCACGTGCCAAAGTATCACAGGAAAACAAAATTACAATGAGGATGGCTCTGTTTTAGTGGCATGAAAACTATCATTGTTTTGACCATAAGTGAGTTTCACAAATGAGTGCCAATTGCAAAGTATGGTGAAAGCTTTTGGTAATGATGGGAAAAATTTGTCAAAGAAGAAAACAAGTATAGGACTGTGTTTATGAACTGGAGAATAGGGAGAACACGACAATAACCATAGTGACACAAATTACTATCACAGTGGTAATAGAATGATAACAACAGCAATGGTGATATTATGGTAATGAGGGCTATAGACTAGTCGACATAAGACTGTGCAAAAATATGAAAGGGCATGAACAGCAGTGATAAGATGATAACTGAGGGCGTGAGGATCATCTATACAACGTGCCAGGGTGTGAACATATCTACCATTCAAAGGTTTTCAAATTTTTCATAAAACTGCCCATACAATTTCAAAACCCTTACGGAATTAACTTGCATGTGAATGAAGGATTCATATATTTCTCTCCAAGCATGGCTTGTTTCCCCAACATCAATGACATCACAACCATATTAAAAATCTACTGAGAAATGATTAAAACCTGTTTGCAAGCTGCTGGAGTCGACTTGAATCGAAACTGGGCGCAAAACACGAATTTCTGGACTCTGTTGCTAAGTGGGTAGCACCCCTGCTCAAGTGGGTAGCGCGCACCAAGTGGGTAGCGCCCGTTCAATTTTGCACTGGCTGTGGCGCTCAAGTGGGTAGCGCGCACCTCAAGTGGGTAGCGCCCACCTCCAAACGTTGTCAATGATTCTGCAACTTGTCTTCGGCCTCCAAAAACACGAATTTGACTTCTGCCTTGCGGATCTCTTGCAAATGAGATTGTTTGCCATGTTTATATATGAAATAAATATCTCATCAAATCAGATTGCTTTTCAAATTTGTTTGACAACCCACTTTATAATGTTTTTGGCATTTTGAGATTTGATCTATTAATACAATGTTTTGCTTTGGCTTTTCTGAATTTTGGACTGAAATGCTTGTTATCTTTTGCAGGGATGCTGCACTGTAGCTTTGGAAAAGATCAGAGGCTTGCACTGAAGCTTTCTGATAATGAAATAAATACAATTATTACAAAAATGAAATTAGACAATTTCTAGTTCCAAAACAGAGTTTTGGACTAGAAATGTCTTCAAATGCTTTTGATGATAAAAATGTGAAATAAAAACTTTGCAAAACCAACCTCATGGCCTGCGGGCTTTATGACATGTATGCAAAAGACTCAAAAACCCTAGACTCTAGGACTAAAGACTTTTTTTTAACGAAACTGACATTTTAATGATCATGAATGAAATGACGATGAACTTCAGTAATTTTTGAGGAATTTTTAAATAGCCCTGCAGGTACAAGCATGAGGAAACACATGACAACCAGACCCCCTCGTCAGTCAGTGGCATGCTCCTAGCGAAATGCAACGAAGTGGAACAAGCGAGACACCTAAGAATGAATATGCAAAAAGCGAAATGATCTCTGACGGAGGGCTGTAAGGACCGACTCTAACACCAGGTACCAATCGAACCCTCTGATGTGTGGAAGACTGCCTTCAAAGCCAAGGAGGGTCTTTTCGAATGGCTCGTCATGCCTTTTGGGTTGACGAATGCTCCCACAACATTCATGAGGCTGATGGATGACATCTTGCGTCCATTCACCAACTCATTTGTAGTGGTTTACTTGGATGAAATTTTGATCTTCAACCAAACTTGGGAAGAGCACCTCCACCACATCCGAGAAGTCCTCCAAACACTATGGCAACACAAGTTGTGTGCCAATTTGGAGAAGTGCACTTTCGGCATGACCCAGGTTCAATATCTGGGATACATTATTGATGAAAGGGGGGTGCATGTGGATCCAGCCAAGATCCAAGTCATTCAAGATTGGCTAGCCCCAACCACTCTAACATAGCTTCACAGCTTTCTGGGTCTTGCTAATTTCTACCATAGATTCGTGTTGGGATTCTCTCATATAACTTGGCCCTTAAGTCAAGTCACCAAGGGAGGAGTGAAAGAAAAATTATTTTGGTCAGACTCTCAATAGAAGGCGCTCGTAGAATTGAAACATCGCCTCTGTTCTGCCCCAGTGCTCACACTACCAGACTTGCAACAACCATTTGAGATTGAGACAGATGCCTCTGACTATGCTATTGGGGAAGTTCTCACTCAACAGGGGCATCTAGTGGCATATCACAGTGAGACGTTGTCTGACATAGTTCGCAGGTATCCCACTTATGACAAAGAAATTTATTCCATTGTGCAGGCTTGTCGACAATGGAAGAATTACATTTTGGGGAAGGAAACAATCATCCACACAGACCACCGACCGCTGTAGTTCATACAGACACAAGGGAAGTTGCAGAACGATCGCCATCAGAAGTGGTCCACATATCTGCAACAATTTCATTTGAACATCAAGTACAAGAAGGGTAGCACCAATAATGTTGTCGACTGCCTCAGCCGACCATCGATCGTGGCCATAACCACAGTTCTCAACTCTTGTGGGTACGAGACTTCTGATTGGCCGCTTCTCTATAAGAGCGATCCAGAATTGAGCCACACATACAAGGAACTCTTGGGGGGTACACAAGTTCTAAAATTTCACCTCCAAGATGCACTGTTATGTCACTTGGGACAAATTTGTGTACCTTGAAGCGAGCATGCCAAGATGATATGGGAAGTGCACTACAATTGAGTCGTTGGGCATTTTGGGGTAGAGAAAATAGTGGCAGTACTGTAGAAGTATTTCTATTGGCTAAACCTTCGACAGGATGTCGAGAAGTACATCAGATCCTGCACTGCCCTCTCCATTTCCAAACCGACCATCAAGAAGCAAGGGTCTATACTCTGCTACCTACCCCTAGTCGAACTTGGGAATCCATCTCCCTGAATTACATGTCAGGCCTTTCTTCTACTAAGCATGGAAATGACTGTGTTTTTGTGGTCATCGATAGATTCTCGAAGATGGCCATTATGACGGCCTGCAAGAAGAATATCACAGCAGAAGCCACTACTAAACTCTTCTTTGAATGAGTGTGGGTTCCCTTCGGGATCCCACAGTATATCATATCAGATCGCGACAACAGGTTCCTCAGCACATTTTGGTCCAGCCTCTGGTCAATGTTGGACACCAAGCTGACCAAGTCCACAACTTTCCATCCCCAAACTGATGGCCAAACAAAGGTCGTCAACGGGATGATTGTACACATTTTGTGGATGTACAATTCAAAGCATCCACACACATGGGACGAGAGCCTCCCCTATGTACAACACAGTTATAATCAGGCTCTCCATAGCTCAATTGACCACAACCCCTTTTAGGTGGGCTTGGGATTCCAGCCACTATGTCCCATTAACGTAGCCATGCCATTTGCGGCTACTCCGGCTGATTCGGCTCATGTCGAGTCTGAAGCTAACAAAGTAAACAACTTAATTGAGTGCATTCAACACATCCGCCAATAGGTTCATGACATATTGGATAGAGCCAATGCTAAGTACAAGCAACGACATGATCAACATTGGGTGCCACACAACTTCCAGGTGGGCAACAAAGTGTGGCTACATTTGCAGAAGAAGCGCCTCACTGGACCCCACTGCAAGCTTCACACGCTCCGATGTGGGCCGTAGATTGTACTTTTTCCAATTTCCTCTTCATTTTATACTCATCCTTTCTCCCTCCCTTATTTTCTTGTCCCCCTCTTACTATTGATCATTTCCTCTTTCTTATTCCCTATCATCAACTTTTTCTCCCACCACTTTTCATCTTCCTCCCTTCTTCATCTTCCTATTTCCCCGCAAATAATCATTCACTTTTTCTTGAATCCTCCTTACTGTTTGTCTCATTCCACTCCCTCAATTTCTTCTATATTCATCCTCTTTTTCTACTCTTATTTTTTGATTCCTCATTTCTTCACTTCTTCTTTGATACCCCATTCCTCCTTTTCTTCTTTCCTACTTTATACTTTCCCTCCTATGCTTCCCCACCTTCTTCCCTATTTTTCCTTCTTCAATTTCTTCTTCGTATTTTTTATTCACTTACCTCACTTTTATCCTCTGTTTTCTCCTCTCCTCTCCTTTCCCTCTTTCCTCCTTCATGCACTTCTTTGAGAATTACGTAAAACCAAAGGTTATGTTTTTTCTCTTCCCCCTATTTCTGATTATCTTCATCTTATTTTCCTCCTCAATTTCTACTCCACCTCTATTGAGAGTCATCTTTCCTCATAATCCTCTTTGATCTCCACTCTTCCTCTTTTTCTTCCCTCCTTTACCCTCCTGTCCCTCTTCCCAAAACTATCTTACATCCTTCCTTATTTTTAAGTTTCATCTTCCTCATTCTCCTTCTCTTCCATATTATCGTTGTAACTTCACTCTTGTATTCTCTTCTCTACCCCTTTCCCCCTCCTCCCTCCTTTCACAAATTACTTGAGAATTTCATAATAACCAAGGATATATCTCCTTCTACTCCTTCCTTTTCCCTTCTCTTCCTCTTATTTTACTACTCTTTCTCTACTTCTCCAATTTTTGGAGTCATTCTTCCTCATCTTCTTTGTCTTTGAGATCCTCTTCTTCCTCTTTTTATTCTCTGATTTCTCCTTCTCCTCTCCTTCTTCCCCATCCTTCCTTCTTTTTTAGGTTTTTCTTCCTATTTCTCCTTCTCTTTTATATTCCCTTCCCTCACTTCCATCTCCTCATCTCTTCTCTTCCATTCTTTCCCCACTTCACTGAGAATTGTATAATAATTAAGGCTACACCTTTTCATATGGGTGAGTTATGTCTTTAAGGTAATAATTTTGGGACAAAGCTTTATCTTGAATATATTTATGTATTTTGGATTGTAGACTATTTTGATTATTTCATTCACATTATAATTATTCCTGTTCAAGCCCCTAATTATGTAATTCCATTTTTATAGATATGAGTTCAAGTGGATTTAAATACAGAGGTATGATAATGATAACAAGAGAAAGGACTGGGAAAGTTAATAGGGGGGAAAATGTTGCTGACATGAAGGAAGGAAAAAGAAAGGTCAATAAAGATAACGTATCACATATTTTATTTTATTCACAACTATGGAATTGTTATAAATGAAAATCCTTCAAATTTCCAATGAAGAATTAATGTATGCCTTCAATAATGCTTACAGAACAATGATGGAATATTCAAAACTCTTTCCTAAGGCGATTAATTGCTTTGAAAAACTTGTATGTGGTTAGACGTAATCATCTATTAATTGTAATATGAGTGATAAGTGGGTTTTAGAAGGCGAGGATGGAATTGGAACTAGTTCAACCAACCTATGATGTTAGGTTCATTGCTTTAAATTACATGTGTATACACATCTTTGTTCAATGTTGTAGAGTAAGTCAAAATTTCCCCTCGGGTGGTGTTGTACTAGTGGTAGTATACTAGTTATTTACTGGGGTTACATGGTTATTTTATTATTTGATACAAGATTTATTCATTTTATGTATATATGTTTGGTTCTTTTGCTCACATGGTGTGAAATTGATTGAATGTTGGTGTGTTAAAAATTCGTAATTGTGTCTATGAATCTAGCTCTCGTGGTAACACGCACCATAACTTACGAACTTGTAATATAATTATGTGGGTATGTTAATTCATATCCCATGCTATAAAAGTAAGTAAGTAAGTTAACATTAACAAAGATGGACCTTTTACACGACTTTGAATTTTTCAATTAAAAATGTTTAGAAGGATGAAAGTTTTAGGCAATATATTTTATATGCAGTTTGTATTTGTAAGGCTTCTATTTGCACAATATGAATATCATAACTTATATTTGGATCCTAAACCTGTATATTGAGGAAATATGAAGTATTTTTCCTAAAATATCTCCAATTTATAACTTCTTGAAAATTTTCCACTCACCATTTTGATACTATAATAAATGTCTATTTTGTAATCTTCTCCACTTGAAAATTTTCAAAATTTTACTGAGATTTTAGGATATTATTGTGCCCAATGACACTTTTTACAATTAATGGAGATGTGTGGTTCCCTAGATTCTCAATATGGAGTGGAAAACTGGCATTAAAAAATATTATTAATGAAAAGACATTTTGATGTTGGCTATAAATAAAATATTTCAATATGTATTAATTAAATTAAATATATTACAACTATATTTTTATATATACTAAATGTAAGAAGAAAAGCCATTACTACATCTAAGTGTTTCTTTTTTCTTTTTTTGTTTTGTTTTGTTTTTTCTTTCAATGTAAGATTTGAAGAGAGATTATATTAGATCATTTAAGAATGATGATAATATAATTTTTTTCCACATGCATGGGTCTGACACGTGGAAAAACGAGGATAGTAGAATTATAAAATTGATTTGCTCCACTAAAAATGTTTGAGTTTAAAATAGAAACTTATAAAAGAATGTTTTCTTGAACACCTTGAGCCTAGATTATTTAAGTCTATGGAAGAATTATTGTCTATCTAGAATTAAAAAGAGAAAAAAGAAAAATACTATTGAGAAGGATAATAAACTAATTTGTGACAGGTGGATTGATGTCCTCCTTTGAGTGAGAGAATTGTAAATGGGGCCAATTTCTTGTTTCTCCTCCAATATTTCCACTAGAACTTTCCCCGTAATTGTCTTTAACTGGTAGAAGATATTCACTATTTCATAAATTCATGATGTGATTAATCCTAAAGACATTTCATAATCAATATGGATCACAAAAGTATAAGATCAAATATTTTCATGTACTCAATATTGCTTTTCCTGGAGTTTCTTGTATGTAAAATCAAATTTATCCCACCTACTCCAAAACATCTTCATTGGAGCGAGTCTCCTTTTAATTCTAGTTTCTCTCTCTATATTCCCCAAGTCATTTTTCATAGCGAGAGCAACATTGTTATAATATATTATGCTTTAATTCTTTATTTCTTTGGAGCTAGAGGCTCCTAAGATATTGCGTGTACCTCTTTTGTTTGAGAATCCTCTACCTTTCATCATGGTGAAGGTCAAAATGAAAAGAAACCCAAAGAGAGAAGAGGATAAAAAGAGTCCAAATACTGAAATTTGGAAGAGAGGGTGTGAGGGAAATATAAAATATTTTCCATTTTGAGTCTTTTGTTTCCTAAGGAAATGGCTCGGAAAGATAAGACCCATCTAAGAGGCAGAAATAAGACTTGAAATGGAACTTGGGAGACCAAGAGGAAAAGGATACAAAAGAACGAAAACAGTCGGGCTCAAATTAGACCAACATCAGGAACATTGATTGTTTTGAAGAAACATAGATGAGAGACACAAGAAGGATTCGAAGACCTACCTCTAAGAAGGAGAGTTTTAAAATTTTTCCCCAAACGAAAGGATGACACATAACAAAACGTAGCAAGGCCGAGAGAAAAAGCGAAAAATGCAGAGGTCGGGGGAGGGAAGAAACATAAGGTAGAAAGGAAGTGAAGGATAATAAGAGCCAAGAACGGAACGCGTGGTTATCAATATCAGTTTCGTTTGGGTACTTGGATTTTGGTAGTAATATTATTTGTGTGATGCATGATGGTGATTTATGGCATATCTAATATTATTTTCATTATTATGATATTCATTATTTTGTGCGCGATGGAGATACGGTTCCACGGTAGTTTTGTTTCTCATTCTAATACATGTGCCGTTTTGTCGGATCAATTGTATTTGTATTTCTGTTGTGCGCCATTTTGTCGATAGATTGATTATTCAAACGCTCTCTCTGTTTTGTTTCGTATATTTTTATTCAAACGGTCTATCTGTTGTGTCGTAATATATACATATATACATATTCAAACCGCGTGTTTTCTGTTGCAATGGATCATTCAAACGGTCTTTCTGTTGTTGTGGTAGTTGTTTAAACGTCGTCCTTCTGTGGGAAGTAACGACGACACGCACGTGCATGCAATCTATGCTGTGAATAGATTTGAAGGGGAATGGCGCCCTCGCCTTCAGCCTAGATATATATATTTGTAGTGGAATGGCGCCCGTCAACGCCAGCATATATATGAAGTTGAAGTGGAATGGGTGCAAGCTGTGTTGCGTGAATAGATTTTCAACATACAGATATAGATTTGAATGGTGCCTGTGACCAAGTCAACGTCAACCAATCCACGTTATAGATATATATGATGATTGAAGTGGAATGGCGCCTCTAACCACGTCAACAACGCCAACCAAAATTGAAAAATCCTTACAAGATGGATCAAGTGCGAGGTGTTTTCTTGATCAGAAACGTCTTCCAGGAGACTATAAATTGCGATCGCAATTCAATTGAAAGCAAAACCCACTTCCATTAGTTGGGATCGCAATTCGCTTCAAGGCAAAAGCACTGCTTTCCATTGCACTCCACGGGACGACTATAAATTCGCATCTTGATTAAATTTAACGGAATAAATATACATTGGGATCGTCGTGAAAGCTGAGATGGCTAAAATTCAGGGTCTATGCTCATTCTGCGTATGTTTGCTTTCACTTTATCTTTTCATGATCGTAGTCGCAGCAACTTCTCCACATCTCGGTAGAAGCAGCTTCCCCAAGGGCTTCAAATTTGGTGCCGGGTCATCGGCTTATCAGGTAATTCCAGCTTCAAGATCACCAGTCCGCCCTGCCCTGCCCATAGATCCATTCTTTCACTGTATGTATTATTAATACAGTTTGTTTTCCTAGTCTTAACAAAATTCTGACTGAAACTGATTTTACAGGACGAGGGAGCTGCCGGCGAGGGCGGGAAAGGACCCAGCATCTGGGACACATTCTCCCACATTCAAGGTTCAGTCCACACAGTACACATAGATAGATATATAGCTACACCTTCCATCTCGCTGTTTTTATTTATTTGTTGTTATTGAACGTTGACTTGCAGGTAAAATTGAAGATGGAAAGGATGGCGATGTTGCAGTAGACCAATACCACCGCTATAAGGTACAACTTGGCCGTTATGCACTATTCTTTGAGCCTAACTTGGCCGTTATGCACTATTCTTTGAGCCTAGTTGTAGCTGTAACTTGATGGAATTAATTATGGAGCTGTAATATTGTAATCTGCATGGTGGAATTAATTATGGAGCCGTAATATTGTAATGTGCAGGAAGATGTTCAGCATCTCAAATACATGGGAATGGACCTGTTTCGTTTTTCTATTTCTTGGTCTCGCATATTTCCCAGTAAGTTGAATCAATACACGTAACTGACTCAACACAACAATGGATTGGATTGTTTCTGTGATAATTAGCTAGTCTCTTATTTCCATCCATTAAATGTGTTCAGAAGGATCACCAAGACACGGAGGAGTCAATGAAGAGGGCATCGCTTATTACAATAATCTCATCAACGAGCTGCTCAAGAATGGTATTACAAAATCATAATCATTTGGCCCCCTTGCCCGCGTTGAGTAGAGCTCTATTTTGTTTATATATTTTGTATTCACGAATGTTCATGTAGGTATGGAGCCTTTCGTGACACTGTATCATTGGGACATGCCGCAAGCTCTGGAGGACGAGTACGGGGGATTCCGTAGTAAAAGAGTCGTGTAAGATGATTCACTCTCCTAATTCTCTTTTCACTCCTCTAAAACATACAACATAACATCGTGCCTTTTTCACTCCTCTAAAACATAAAACATAACACCGTGCCTGTTTCTGATTCTGACGTGATATATTCTCTCTCTCTGTCTCTCAGGGACGATTTTGGCATGTTCGCAGAAGAATGTTTTCGAGCTTAGTATTGGACAACTATAAACGAACCGCTCACCTTCTCATTATATGGCTACGATCTAGGGCTTCACGCACCGGGTAGCTGTTCGCCGGGATTTGGAAACTGTACAGCAGGGAACTCTGCAACAGAGCCTTACATCGTAACCCATAATATGCTTCTAGCACATAGTGCCACCGTTAAATTATATAGGACTAAATACCAGGTGAGGTTATGTTCTTCTGTTGTTTTAAGATGCCGCCGTTAAATTATATAGGAGTAAATACCAGGTGAGGTTATAATGTTCTGTTGTTTTAAGATGTAACAGCACTAAACATACATACATACGTGTCTCTTGAATATAAACACACACTCAAATATTGTCCCAAAATAAATTGCAGGGGAAGCAGAAGGGTTCCATAGGCATATCACTTGTGGTGAACTGGATGGTGCCATACTCAAACTCTTTGCTCGATCAAGAGGCTACTCAGAGAGCAATTGACTTCAGAATAGGATGGTATGTACACACGGCTTTAACGTACCATGGGCGTGAGCACAAATATCAAAAAGAAAATCCAAAAATTAATTTTGTAATTCAATTTCATTTTGTGGTGAAAACGCCAAAGTTCAATCCCAAACATATTCATATGCTAGTTGGGCTGCATTACAAAAAATAATGGGAACTTGTCAAAGGGGGTATTAGGATTCGGCCTTTCCGGACAATTAGGACGGATTTTAAGTTTTGGTACTAGAGGTGCGATGCAGCTTTTCCTTCCAGCCATATCCATGTCTACTCGAGATGTGAAGTGAAGTGTAATTAATTTTTCCTGTCGAATTATTACAGGTTTCTGGATCCACTAACATCGGGGAAGTACCCTGACTCTATGCGAAGCTTGGTGGGAGCACGCTTGCCAGTATTCAGCAGTGAAGAGGCCAAAGATCTGAAAGGCTCATTCGACTTTCTCGGTTTTAATTATTACTCAACAGACTTTACCATCAACAATCCCAATCCACAGAATTCCTTGGACACTGACTACGTTCTGGACGCCCGGGCAAATATATCATGTAAGTTTGATATGTACTGCTTTAATTATCACTTAATTTCTTGGCAAAGTAGTCAATCAAATTCCAACACATCAAGTGACTCATGCTATTTTTATTTTAATTTAATTCTTCCATGGTGCAATATTGCATATATTTTGGTATTAAAAAACTTCCTTCTTTTGTGGTGGTTCAGATGAAGTAAACGGAGTTTACCTCGGATCCGATGTAAGTGTTTAAACATTTAATTTTTATATTAAAAAAAAAAAAAACTCTATAATTTCGTGACAACTTACTCTTACTTTTAAGTTAATATTATAATTATATATATCTCCCCGTTTGCAGGAAGGTGTGAGCTCCTTTAGATCTTATCCTGCTGGATTAAGGGATGTGATCAACTATACGAAGCACCGCTATGACAATCCTCCCATATACGTCACTGAGACAGGTACGGTACGCGACAATGTTACTTAATGTCAATAATATCATCTAATTCAGTCAAAAATAATATAATATGGATCTGATCATTACGCACAACACAACATGAATTGAATTTTGATTACCAGGGTATGCTGATTTCGACAATGGCACAACCCCGCTTGAAGAAGCATTGCATGATTCGAGGCGAGTGGAGTACCATTCTCAACATCTATCATACCTACTTGAAGCCATAAGGTGCGTGCGTGCGTGCAACATATACACGTATTTGCTGTTGTTGTTATTTGAGTTTGAGTTTGCCATGTGGAGTGTGAGTTATTAACCAGCGCTTTGTAATTTATTATAGGGAGACCGCATATCTTCCTCTTATTAAGAAGTACTTGTATTTTTTATTTATTTTTAAACTCTCAATTACTTTTTTTTTAATCTTTGGACCATGAATACTTTATTATAAACAAATTAGAACATTTGGTTTCTACATAAATTAGTTAGCATAGACCATCAAATAGTTGCAATATTGTTTGAAAAGCATCTCACTTTAACCCTTTTATTACTTCTAACTACTCTCTCTCTTCTTAAAATTGATATGGAATTATATTACGTCATGTGGACATCCAAATAATTTTTTTATTTTGACTATTATTGAGCGAAATATTTTTACCACATTTGGTTGCAACATGAATGACAAATCTAGTAGTGACCATAGTGAAGTTGGGATTATTGATATTTTATAATGCTTTTTATTAAAACCAACTAAACATGCATATTCATTGTTGTTTTTATTATTATAGCCAACATTGCTTTTATATTTAGAGAATATTTTAATTGCATTTTAATAAGGATACCTGCCAATTCCACATTGAGCGTCCACATGATCACACATCTCTTTGAACACAATGGTTTGTATAAAGTGCCTCTAGGCTCAATCAAGCATTGTTGTATATTGATGTGAATTTTCCCTAAATGCTCTTTGTTGTACACTCATCACCTTTTTCCACACGCAACATATGTTGTGAAATGCATTGATACTTCCTCCATGCATGGATCATATTACACTCTCAAATAACAAGCTTTATTCTTTGGAGCCTCTCATGAATTTATAAATGATTTTTTTACCGCATTAAATGAAAGATGCATAGGAGAGAATTTATGAGGTTTTGAATTCTTATAAGTGAGTAAAATTTCAATGTGCTCATTGTTTATTACTTTGAATTGACTAGAAAGATCAATTTCAACATTTGCGGTTTTGGGTGACTCAATTAGAAATATTCCAAAAGAAATTAAATAATTTATAATATGAAATGATAATTAGATATGTTATTCAAGTCATAGTACATAGTCTTGTATGCTTTAATTAGATATGTTATTCAAGTCATAGTACATAGTCTTGTATGCTTTGGCCCTTAATCTAGGATATTTTTCCATCAAACAAGGAATTGTGGGAAGTTTGAGCTATGTTGTCTACATAGTGCAAGTGGCCCTAGGTTTTTTAGAGCACTCAATCCATTTGTATATTAAAAAACATATTTAAAAAAAGAAAAATTACAATTCTAGGAAAAATGGTATTGCTAAGTTTCGGCAAAAGAAGCGAAAGCACTAGATAGTCAGAGTGCCCCAAATCATAGTCCATTACAAGTATGGATAAATACATACAAATTTGATTTAAATTCATATATGAATTAATGATATTTCATTTTCCTTATGACCTTTCATTTAAAAACTTCCTAAACCTTGATTTAATGATAAACTAGCTTATTATTATTAACTAAAATTAAGTATCTTAGTTATGTCCACTCTATTATATTTTCACAGTGAAATGGCATGCAAGAAATTTACTATGAACAAACATATATAAGTTTGTAACAAATTAGCATATCAAGGACTAAAGTATATATATAGGAGGAAGTTAGGAAGGAGAAAGAGATATAGGCCCCCTTTCTGCTTTGACTACCATGTTTTGAGAGAATAAAAAATCATCCCCCATTATTAATAGAAAAGGGGCTAGCAATGTGATCATGATGAATAAGAATCTAGAAGAGTTGATATTATAAATCTAGTTGAGAGTTGAAGGAGTCAAAATTACCTTCTAGGAGTCTATCGAGTTGTGTTTTAACTGGGATAGTTGGAGGAAAGGAGGCTTCATTCCATTTGAGTGCATTTTGTTCCATTGATGAGTAGAGAATCCTAGAGTTGATAGTGAGAGAACAAATAGAGATGGTTTGTGCAATATAGAAACGCATAGGCCAACCAACCACACTTCTTTTGTCACATACCCGATTTTTATTTTTTTTCTAGCTATTTTCCTCACCGTATAGGGTCAGGGAGATCCTCGGGTTCATTCTCCTCTGAGGCCTATTTTTTTCCATCACATTGTTCTACTTTATTCTATTTTCTTATGATCATGTGTACACAATTCTTGAAACATTTGGATGTTTAGAAAACTTATTAAACAAGGTCAAGTGTGATATGGTAAATCTAACTAGTATATTTTGTAGCCCCATTGTTTGATTAGGGCACCTCACATAATTTGGATAAAGGCTTATTTAACTTCCTAATAAGATATGTATGTTGGTGGAGGGTTTGAATACATATATCATGGTGCTCTTGTCACACTATAGGCCAAGATTTAAATTTGTTACATATCTACTCGCCTTGCATTGGAGTTATGGCAACGCTCCATATGAAAACACCATCCACCCACCGATCGCCAACTGTATATATCCATGTGACATCTTTCCTCTTTCACGTGGTTTACTCAGGTCTCAAGGTAAGTGATGGTGGATAGTTGAGATCAATCCACGATTGATCTACGAACCTCGTGCCATTTCACAAACCCTAAGGCCTTAACCTCGTTTGTTTCCTCATTCGTTCGGTGATGGCACTGTAATTTCGGAAGAGGTGGTTGTGGCTGCCCTTCGACCCTTCCAGGGTATGAGATGCTCACCTACCTTGGACGATTGAACTAAAACACTTCTATATGTTGCTCTATTGACATTACGCACACCTGATACACAATTATTCCTTCTCGGTGGCCGAAGCGACTTTGGTTAAGGTAAACATTCTATCCGTCTAGGCTCAACTTTCATATCCCATTTTTTCGTTCTGTGTTTGGTTTAATGTGAGATATAATTTTACTGATGACGTTTTGTTTTATGATACGTATGCACTCCAAAACACATGGGGAAAAACCTATCCTTGGGGTTTTTCCCTTCATGAAATTTCTCTGGGTTTCTCCTCGTGGGTTTGAAGGTTTCGTGTCTAGATTTGGATTAATGGTCTGCCGAGGTAAGGGTTTCTTCCCTGGAATTTTTATTTTCTGTCTTCATTCAAATTAATATTTTTCTTACCTCCAATTCTCGATTTAAATTACAGGTTGGCAAATTGGTGTTAAAACCCCATGGCGAGGGCTTTCAAAGTTCATCGGAATTCCTCCTCTGTGACTTGGTGATCCAGGTGGATATTGGTGGCCACCTGCCTATTCCACTTGGGGCCCCACCATTGTCTCTTTCATTTTTTCAGTTTTGGCACAACTTACTATTTTTAGCAATTTTCAGGTCCTAAACTTCCGGAGCTGTTTTGAGGCCCTAAACGACGTTTTTTGGACATCGTTTGTTCGGCGAATATGATTCCGTTCTATAATTGACATTCACGAAAGCAGTTGTATTCCTCGGATAGATATTTCTAACGATGTATCATACGCGTCAAACGGAGATCGTATGCCGAAGTTACATCCCCGGGAAGTTGAAACACCAATTTACCCAAACGAGGCCCATGGTTTTGGTGCTTCATCTCGTAGGGTTAGGTTTTTGGAAGTTTAGAGTTCTCCACTGTTTCTCAATAATAAATAGGCCCTCGAGCCTCATTGTAACACATTTCAGAGGTATGTAGCCACCACATCTCTTCTCAAGGATTCGCTACCAGCACCCTAGCTAGTTTATTTTAGTCATTTGATTTTAATGAAATGAAGTGTCATTTCCACTGCATCTTTTTATTTATGGTTATATGTGTATTCTGTTGCGTTCCAGCATAAATCTGGATCAGTGGTATCAGTGCGATCTACTTTTTCTCAATCCTTCTTTGCATGTCCCCAACAAGGTCGGGGTATAAGGAGTTAGGGCTCGATCTGGTGGAACCTTTGCAAGATCAGCCTCGCAAACCCCGACGGACGCTCATGGGGGACGAAAATAAAGATGAGGGAGCAGGATATCCTATCAAAATATTGCTCGAGGAGGCCCTAAAAAAAGAAAGGAATGCGATGATGGATAAATTTGCCCAGATCCTTCAACGACTGCCCACCGGCGGTGCATCTGCATCTAGCGGCTACTCTGGAGGCGCGACTCCCTTTAAGGTACAAGTAAAATTTGACATTCCCATACTTGAGGGTCAAATAGATGCAAATGCGATAGATATATGGTTGAATATATTAGAATGATATTTCTCGGTTCATGACTTTTTCGACCGGGAGAAGATTATTTTTGCACTCCTCAAAGCTACCCCCCATGTTAAGGATTGGTGGGAAACCTACTGTGAGAAAAAGGACGAGACAAAACCCTCTCTGTTCTCAGTTGTACCCACTTGGAATTATTTCCAAGATGCCATCAAGGAACAATACTATCCCGTGGGGAGCTACGAGGACAAGTACTTACAATGGACCATGTTGCGGCAACAAAGGGATCAAGATGTGCATGAGCTGACGAATTTGTTCCATGCCCTGCACACAAAGTTGGGTATCAAAGATTCAGAGAAACATTTGGTGCTAAAGTATCGTGGTTGTCTGCACAAATACATTCAGGAGGAAATGGAGTTCCTTAACATCTCCTCACTTGGTACGACATACCAGTATGCTGCCAAGATTGAGCAGAAATTCAAACAGAAGAAGCGAGACTTTGGATCTCTGAATCAAAAGCAAGGGAAAGGTGCCCCCAAACCTCAAACCAAAGTAAAAAGCCAAGGCATGGCTGCCCAAGACAACCTACCAAAGCCACCAGCAAAGAACAACACTGCGAAGCCAAATAAGGACATGGGAAAGTGGTGTGAGTTCCATAAGAGCTCCACTCACAACACAAATGAGTGTCGAGCCAAGCAGTTGCTGGTGGCCGAGATGAGGGCTTTTTAATCAAATGCATGCTTCGACTCTGAATCAGAACCTGACAAGGGGAATGACAAAGGGAAGCAGATTATTGATGCGGAGCCCAACGCCACTGTTGCCACTACGAAGATCCAGAAGGAGGAACCAGAAGATCCAGAGGAGGCAGAGCATATCTTCCACTCTCAGATGTGGGTAAAGGGTTCCCTCAAGCAGCTCATTGTCGACAATGGGAGCCAAAAGAACCCATTTTGCAGCGCATGTCGGAAGCGTGCTGGGCTTAAGCGACCAAAAACACACCCACATCCATACACTACCTGGGTGGCTTCACCAAGGATCAGATCTCAGACAGCCAAGAAAGGCTACCTTCCCCATAACATCAAGCCCTTCACGGATGAGGTATTGTGTGACATTGCTCCTATTGATGTTTCTGATGTATTGTTAGGCCAACCATAATTATGGGAGGGACATGTTATGTATGAGTCCCGACCTTGCGTTGTTATTGTTACTTTTGGAAATAAGTTATACAGGATACCAGAGGTACCACCGCCTCCCACTATCTCTTTGGTTACTGCAAAAAAATGCAGTAAGCTCATTTCCCAATCTAGGAAATTTATTTTCCTGATGATCCGCCCCTAGGGCAAGAAGAAGATTGTGGCCACAACCTACAGGCATGGCTCCTCTACACGACAAAAACAAATGGACAAGGTTGTGGAGGAGTGCAGGGACATCTTCACCTCACCCACAGGGGTGCCTCTACACTATCAGGTCAAGCACCCCATTGACCTGACCCCAAGTCCGCCGCTACCCAACGAATTGATCTATAGGTGCTCTGTTCTGGAGAATGATGAAATCAAGAGGCAGATTCAGGAGCTGCTACAGAAAGGTCACATCCGACCAAGTTCATTGCACTGTGGGAGCCCGATCGTGTTGGTACAGAAGAAGGATGGGACTTGGAGACTCTGTATTGACTATCGGGCGCTGAACAAGATCACTGTCCGGAATAGGTACCTGATCCCACAGATTGATGACCTTCTGGACCAACTCAAAGGTGCAAAATATTTCAGCAAGATCGACTTGAAGTTTGGGTATCACCAGGTACCAATTGAACCCTCCGATGTGTGGAAGACTGCCTTCAAAGCCAAGGAAGGCCTTTTCGAATGGCTGGTCATGCCTTTCGGGTTGACGAATGCTCCCGCCACCTTCATGAGGATGATGGACGACATCTTGCGGCCATTCACCAACTCATTTGTAGTGGTGTACTTGGATGAAATTTTGATCTTCAGCCAGACTTGGGAAGAGCACCTTCACCACATCCGACAAGTCCTCCAAACACTGTGGCAACACAAGTTGTGTGCCAATTTGGAGAAGTGCACTTTTGGCATGACCCAGGTTCAATATCCGGGATACATTATTGATGAAAGGGGGGTGCATGTGGATCCAGCCAAGATCCAAGTCATTCGGGATTGGCCAGCCCCAACCACTATAACAGAGCTTCGCAGCTTTCTGGGTCTTGCTAATTTCTACCATAGATTCGTGTTGGGATTCTCTCATATCACATGGCCCTTAAGTCAAGTCACCAAGGGAGGAGTGAGAGAAAAATTCTTTTGGTCGAAACCTCAACAGAAGGCGTTCACAGAATTGAAAAATCGCCTCTGTTCTGCCCCAGTGCTCACATTACTAGACTTTCAACAACCATTTGAGATCGAGACAGATGCCTCTGACTATGCTATTGGGGCAGTTCTTACTCAACAGGGACATCCAGTGGCATATCACAGTGAGACATTGTCTGAGACAGTTCGCAAGTATCCCACCTATGACAAAGAAATTTATTCCATTGTGCAAGCCTGTCGACAATGGAAGCATTACATTTTGGGGAAGGAAACAATCATCCACACAGACCACCGGCCCCTGCAGTTCATACATACACAAGGGAAGTTGCAGAATGATCGCCATCAGAAGTGGTCCACATATCTGCAACAGTTTCATTTGAATATAAAGTACAAGAAGGGTAGCACTCTCAATGTTGTCGACTACCGTGGGGATCTTATGCAGCGGCCACCCTCTCTCTTCTCCGCTGCACCCACTTGGAATTATTTCCAAGATGCCATCAAGGAACAATACTATCCCGTGGGGAGCTACGAGGACAAGTACATACAATGGACCATGTTGCAGCAACAAAGGGATCAAGATGTGCATGAGCTGACGAATTTGTTCCATGCCCTGCACACAAAGTTTTTTCTCAGCGATTCCGCAGAAACATTTGGGGCTAAAGTATCGTGGTTGTCCGCACAAATACATTCATGCACAAATACATTCAGGAGGAAATGGAGTTCCTTGACATCTCCTCACTTGGTACGGCATACCAGTATGCTGCCAAGATTGAGCAGAAATTAAAACAGAAGAAGCGAGACTTTGGATCTGTGAATCAAAAGCAAGGGGAAGGTGCCCCCAAACCGCAAACCAAAGGAAAAAGCCAAGGCATAGCGGCCCAAGACAACCTACCAAAGCCACAAGCAAAGAAAAACACCGCGAAGCCAAATAAGGACATGGGAAAGTGGTGTGAGTTCCATAAGAGCTCCACTCACAACACAAATGAGTGTCGAGCCAAGCAGTTGTTGGTGGCCGAGATGAGGGCTTTTTAATCAAATGCATGCTTCGAATCTGAATCAGAACCTGACAAGGGGAATGACAAAGGGAAGCAGATTATTGATGCGGAGCCCAACGCCACTGTTGCCACTACGAAGATCCAGAAGGAGGAACCAGAAGATCCAGAGGAGGCAGAGCATATCTTCCACTCTCAGATGTGGGTAAAGGGTTCCCTGCTACAGTTCATTGTCGACAATGGGAGCCAAAAGAACCTCATTTTAGCAGATGTCGTGAAGCGGTTGGGCTTGCCGACCAAAACATACCCACATCCATACACTATCGGGTGGCTTCACCAAGGACGGGATCTTCGCATTAGCCAGCAGTGCCACCTTCCCTATAACATCAAGCCCTTCACGGATGAGGTATTGTGTGACATTGCTCCTATTGATGTTTCTGATGTATTGTTAGGCCAACCATACTTGTGGAAGGGACATGCTGTGTATGAGTCCCAACCTTGCGCTTCATATGGCTTTGGGAAATAAGTGTACAGGATACTGAGGTACCACCGCCTCCCACTATATCTTTGGTTATTGCAAAAAAATGCAGTAAGCTCATTTCCCAAACTAGGAAATTTGTTTTCCTGATGATCCGCTCCCAGGGAAAGAAGAAGATTGTGGCCACGACCTACAGACATGGCTCCTCTACACGACAAAAAAAAAATGGACAAGGTTGTGGAGGAGTGCAGGGACATCTTCACCTCACTCACAGGGGTGCCTCTACACTATCAGGTCAAGCACCCCATTGACCTGACCCCAGGTCCGCCGCTACCCAATGAATTGATCTATAGGTGCTCTGTTCTGGAGAATGATGAAATCAAGAGGCAGATTCAGGAGCTGCTACAGAAAGGTCACATCCGGCCAAGTTCATCGCACTGTGGGAGCCCGATCGTGTTGGTACAGAAGAAGGATGGGACTTGGAGACTCTGTATTGACTATCGGGCGCTGAACAAGATCACTGTCCGGAATAGGTACCTGATCCCACGGATTGATGACCTTCTGGACCAACTCAAAGGGGAAAAATATTTGAGCAAGATCGACTTGAATTTTGGGTATCACCAGGTACCAATCGAACCCTCTGATGTGTGGAAGACTGCCTTCAAAGCCAAGGAGGGCCTTTTGAATGGTCGGCCATGCCTTCGTTGATTTTAATGCTCCCACAACATTCATGAGGCTGATGGATGACATCTTGTGTCCATTCACCAACTCATTTGTAGTGGTGTACTTGGATGACATTTTGATCTTCAACCAGACTTGGGAAGAGCACCTCCACCACATCCGAGAAGTCCTCCAAACACTATGGCAACACAAGTTGTGTCCCAATTTGGAGAAGTGCACTTTCGGCATGACCCAGGTTCAATATCTGGGATACATTATTGATGAAAGGGGGGGTGCATATGGATCCAGCCAAGATCCAAGTCATTCAGGATTGGCCAGCCCCAACCACTCTAACAGAGCTTCACAAATTTTTGGGTCTTGCTAATTTCTACCATAGATTCGTGTTGGGATTCTCTCATATAACTTGGCCCTTAAGTCAAGTCACCAAGGGAGGAGTGAAAGAAAAATTATTTTGGTCAGACCCACAGTAGTGTCAGAGAATGAAGACTCATTGTTCGCCCCAAAGGTTTCCTTTAATTACCGTAACTTGCAACAACCATTTGAGATTGAGACAGATGCCTATGACTATGATATTGGGGAAGTTCTTACTCAACAGGGGCATCCAGTGGCATATCATAGTGAGACGTTGTCTGACATAGTTCGCAAGTATCCCACTTATGACAAAGAAATTTATTCCATTGTGCAGGCTTGTCGACAATGGAAGAATTACGTTTTGGGGAAGGAAACAATCATCCACACAGACCACCGACCGCTGCAGTTCATACAGACACAAGGGAAGTTGCAGAACGATTGCCATCAGAAGTGGTCCACATATTTGCAACAATTTCATTTGAACATCAAGTACAAGAAGGGTAGCACCAATAATGTTGTCGACTGCCTCAGCCGACCATCGATCATGGCCATAAACACAGTTCTCAACTCTTGTGGGCACGAGACATCTGATTGGACGCTTCTCTATAAGAGCGATCCAGAATTCAGCCACACATACAAGGAACTCTTGGGGGGTACACAAGTTCTAAAATTTCACCTCCAAGATGCACTATTATGTCACCTGGGACACATTTGTGTTCCTTGAAGTGAGCATGCCAAGATGATATGGGAAGTGCACTACAGTTGAGTCGTTGGGCATTTTGGGGTAGAGAAAACAGTGGCAGTAATGCAGAAGTATTTCTATTGGCTAAACCTTCGACAGGATGCCGAGAAGTACATCAGATCCTGCACTGCCCTCTCCATTGCCAAACCGACCATCAAGAAGCAAGGGTCTATACTCTGCTACCTACCCCTAGTCGAACTTGGGAATCCATCTCCCTGGATTACATGTCAGGCCTTCCTTCTACTAAGCATGGAAATGACTGTGTTTTCGTGGTCATCTATAGATTCTCGAAGATGGCCATTATGACGGCCTGCAAGAAGAATATCACAGCAGAAGCCACTACTAAACTCTTCTTTGAATGAGTGTGGGTTCCCTTCGGGATCCCACAGTCTATCATATCAGATCGCGACAGCAGGTTCCTCAGCACATTTTGGTCCAGCCTCTGGTCAATGTTGGACACCAGCCGGCATTGTCCACAACTTTCCATCCCCAAATCGATGGCCAAACAAAGGTCAAGCCAACTGGATGATCGTACACATTTTGTGGATGTGTACACCAGCATCCACGCACATGGGACGAGAGCCTCCCTATGTACAACACAAGCTTATAATCAGGCTCTCCATAGCTCAACCGACCACAACCCCTTTTAGGTGGGCTTGGGATTCCAGCCACTATGTCCCATTAACGTAGCCATGCCATTTGCGGCTACTCCGGCTGATTCGGCTCATGTCCAGTCTGAAGCTGACAAAGCAAACGACTTCATTGAGTGCATTCAACACATCCGCCAACAGCTTCATGACATATTGGATAGAGCCAATGCTAAGTACAAGCAACGACATGATCAACATTGGGTGCCACACAACTTCCAGGTGGGCAACAAACTGTGGCTACATTTGCAGAAGAAGCGCCTCACCGGACCCCACTGCAAGCTTCGCCCGCTCCGATGTGGGCCGTACACCATCACTAAGGTTGTAGGGAACAATGCCTTCGAGCTCAGTATTCCACCATTCCTTTTTCTGCACCCAGTATCCAATGTAGACCGCCTTCGTCCTTACTTCCCACCTCTACTGGACGACTTTGACATTGGAGAAGAACTCACACCAAAAGAGTTAAACCCAGACTGCATGGAATGGGCCACCATAGATTGTATCATGGACATGCAAATCAAGAACACTCTCCAATGAAAGATCGAACTGTATCAGGTTGTCAAAGCTGGCCAACTCCTGCACCAAGGCAAGTGGTTCACCAGGGACCAAGTTCAGCAGAAGTTTCCTCATCTCATGGAGGAACTCAACGCAATGGGGACCATTTCTTCCTAACGGGGGAGGAATGATCCAGGTGGATATTGGTGGCCACCCGCCTATTCCACTTGGGTCCCCACCATTGTCTCTTTCAGTTTTTCAGTTTCAACACGACTTACTATTTTTAGCAATTTTTCGGGTCCTGAACTTCCGGAGCCGTTTTGAGGCCCTAAACGACGTTTTTTGGACATCGTTTGTCTGAAAAATATGATTCCACTGTGAAATTGATATTCGCAACAACAGTTGTAGTCCTCGGATAGATATTTCTAACGATGTATCATACGATTCAAACAGAGATCGTATGCCGAAGTTACATCCCCGGGAAGTTGAAACACCAATTTACCCAGACGGGGCCCATAGTTTTGGCGCTTCAACTCCTAGGGTTAGTTTTTTGGACGTTTAGAGGTCTCCACTGTTTCTCAATAATAAATAGGCTCTCGAGCCTCATTGTAACACAGTTAAGAGGTCTGTAGCCGCCACATCTCTTCTTAGAGATTTGCTACCAGCACCCTAGCTAGTTTATTTCAGTCATTTGATTTTAATGAAATGAAGTGTTATTTCCGTTACATCTTTGTGTTTATGGTTATATGTGTATTATGTTGCGTTCCTTCATAAATCCAGATCACTTGGGCAATGCGTCCTTCCAGCAACCATAGCTTCGACCACATTTTAATGGTAATTCCATGTATATATGAGGTTTTGGTATTTTTTTTGTTTCCCGATTCCTCTCGCTTTACCACATATCATGCATATTATACTTGATCTTGTAGGGATTTTCAGAGAGGAAGACCCAAGAAGGGTTGTTGGTACCCATGCTTGCCATGTCCATCCCACTAGGTAATTACTCTGTATTCGTTAAATCTTATTGTAGGTTTTAGTATCCAATTCCTATAGTGCACTAAGACTTTATGGCCATTTATACTTGCATAATTATAGGGTGTTGCCACTATGTGAAGGGTCATGCGAGGGACCGATTCAGTGGTCATTCAACAAGGCAAGAATCTCCACTTGTTTTTTTTCTATCGATTTACTTGTAACACTTTCTTTGTCCTATGCTTTTATAATTTTTAATCTTTGTGTTTGCTTGGTCTTTGTAGATGAGTTCTCCCTACCTCACTACCTCCTTCGCGCCCAAAGCTTGAACTTTTGCATGTCGATTAATTTCTGGTTTCTTTTGTCTAGGTTGGTCTCTCGCTCTGTTGACTGCCCTAGAATTAGCATTCCCTACTAGTGATTGTACTCATTTGCTTGAGCATCGAACAATTTGGTTCGATGGTTCTCCATTCTGTTTCTAGAATTATAAGTGATTCTAATTATTGAGGTCGAGGCATGAGAACTGTGAACCCTTGCGAGGGAGATGTAGATATATGTGTTCACAACTTTTAAATTTCAATATATATATATATATTGACAATGTATTTCTCTACTTTAAATTTCTATTGCTCGACTTCATCTAGCGTGAATATTTTGTTTTATTGTTATTGTTACTGGAAAATTTAGTGATAATATCTACTGTGTGTCGAGTTCTTTGCAAAAGAGAAATTGTCCCGTATATTTTACTTGCAATTTCTTATTTCCAATCCTCTGCTCCATATTATTATTCATTCTTCTATCTATGTTTTGTAAATTACTTCCATTCCTCTGTTTATCTAATGGAAATTCACTGTTAATGAATCATTGTATCAATGGTTAATGCAACCGTGTTGATACTAGTTAGGCGTATTAATACATTGTCCTATTTTTTTGTTTTGGTCAAAGCATATATTGTAGTGTTAAGTAACTCTAATTGGATACTATGTCTTATTTCTTACTTGGTTCTAAGAATACATGCTCGACATAATTATTTTCCTTTTTAAGACTCCTATATAAATGGATGCACTCGAACTTCCTCTATCGCATGATTTGACCCGCGTTTCCTGAATTATGCTTAATCGTCTATGAATGGAATGCTTAATCGTCTATTAATATTATTGTGTTCTTTCATTTAGATATTTCATCAAACAATTATCAAGAACAATAATAGTAGAAAGAAAGGACACATAGATTAGGCTCTTAGTTAGGGAAAAAATCGTCCAAAGGGAAAACCTGGAAAAACTCTTCTTCTTCTTATAGAATCTGCTTCCAATGAGACAAAAAAGACCCATAATTTAGAACAAGTCCTCCTCCTAGCCACAGTATTTTTTAGGGATGTAATATTTTTCACATATATAGTATTGTAGGCAACTTTTATCATTTAAAAATTCATACGTATAGAATGTAGGAAAATATTCAATAAAAAACATGTAAGTTACTATTAAAATTGGTAATTTTTTGGCGAATAACATCCATATAATCATATATATGTAAAAAATAGGCACATAATTTTTTCTTCAGAAAATGTCCAAAAAATAACCCATTTGCGAAATTTCACCCATAAAAATTTCCCTACTCCTAGCACCAAGTCATCCCTCCAAATAGACCCTCCAATAGGATCATAGTCAAACTAGATAAACCAAAGACAAACCCTTCTCCAACAACAATAGTCTCAGAATTTCGACCCTTCTTGTAATATAATTTCAAACTTGCAGCGACTGTAGAAATTACGAGCCCTGCAACCACTCTAGAAACTCACACGTGTAAGAGAAAATTTCCCAAAAACTTTTCCTTTCCCTTCACCATGGTTTCTCCTTGCTTTTGATATCTTGTATTCTCTTTCCTCAACCTTCACTCCACTTTCTTCATCCTTGTTATTGCAAATCAAACTTGTTGGTGATGAGTGCCAAATGAGGTCAAAGATGTCTTTTCTTTAGGCTTTTTATGTGAGTTGAATATCTCTCCTTTGGCTGATTTGTCTTTTCTAGGGCCGACTTGTTCTCTTGAGTTTTCCAAGACCTTCTAGACTGAAAATAAATTATTTTACAAATTACATCCAGATGGGTCTTATAAACATGATGTTGACTCCTTTGACTCATGATAAATAAATCTTGTGACCTAACAAACCATGGAATCGTGAAGACCTTGATTTTATCTAGAATACCATCAATAATGGGCATGAAATCCATGCCTTACCATTAAATGGATCATGGGGTTGGGATCAATTTGAATATATTGGTATCTAACTAAGGTTGGATTTATCTAGTCACTAAGTCAGGAAAATAAATCACTGGGGCCTTCTTAGTTTTGAATTCATGCTTCCTCTAAATTTGTACAAGTAGTAATATAAGATTACAATCAAGTGGCCGAGATGTGGAATACAATTTTTTTATACAACATGCCTGTACAATTTTGCTCTTAGGAAACTTTCATGACCAATTGTGGAAGGCCATAGTGTTGACTACCTCATCAAAAGTTTTCGTGAAGAAAGAAGAGAGAAATGTGTATTTGAGTAGTGTATTGGATTTTCCATATGAGAAGAGAAACAATAATGGGAAGCACATAAGGATTGTTGATATTTCAGCTGCAGCAAGGTCATTTCGGCCGACCATGAATGCTGGTTTATTGAAACACACTGCTACAGATGCGACTTTGGATATTTATCAGGTTTTCGATCACATATTCAAATGCACCTTAAACAGAAGCAAAAAAAAAGGTGATGCGAACAGAAAAGGAAAGAAAATGGAGTGATGTATTTTGTTTGGAAAGTAATTTGCCAACTCAAATTCGCTCTCGTCGAGAAACAACTGTACTCCCATATATTTCAATGAATGATAAAGGATGTTGGAAAACAACTTATTCACATAAAAGGCACCAAATCGTCACTGATTTTGGGTTGGATAATGGATTTGTGTGAGAGAAAGTCATGTTGAGCCCTCGGAAAAGTCAAATACGAAACCAAGCTCAAACCCATGGAGTATGTGGAGGATCTGTCACCGACCATAAAATAAAAGGTCGAACTGTGTGGAGGAGGGGCAATAATTCGTAAACATATATTTTAAGTCTAGAGGTAATTCCCATGTAGATCGATGTCTGCCACAACGATACCAAAAAAACTGAGAACTATTGGCCATACCACGATAAAAGGTCACGAGACTGGTTATAGAGACATGATTAGCATATATCAACGATGATATGATGCTGTCGCTGGAATTTTCACAACCAACATTGCTTTAATCAGGATTTTCCTAGATTATTAGAAGGCATTCGTTTTGTTTGAGTAATTTTTTGGCCTTTTTTTATGACGTAAAAATGTTTTGGTGTGTGTTGCGGTTTTAATATATTATAGTGTGTTATTGTCCAACTATAATGTGAAAAATGAACTGAAGAACCAATTATAGAACATATTGACATATTTTCAAATTGGTGGTTTTGGATACATACAATGCCACAAGAACATATCTCTAATTTGATTATGTATAATCTGTTATAAGCTTGTGGCGTTGTCTGCAGCCAGGAACATCAAATTATAGGTTAATTTGATTATGTGTTTAAGAGGTCACCTTGTATACTTGACTTCTGAATACATTCAGTATCCAGACTTCTGTCTTCATAGATAACTGGGAAAAATAGTGGAATACCATGTGTTCAATATATTGCGGTATGTCCATAGGATGGTTCAGTATCAAGACTGACCCGTCATTCTCCGGGAGGTCGAGAAGCGTCAATTTTGCAAAGTACGTCAAATATGGTATGAAGAAGTTATGTATTAAATGGATCAAGCAACAACTTGAAGATGTGGTAGTGAAGATAGAGCGGTGTTTGCGAGATTTCAGAGTGGGTGTATGTGTTAACGAAGACCAGTTATATAGAGATCAATATTATTGTTGTAATATGTGTTTCCCATGAAAGAATTAAGGGAGGTTGTTGGAAGTAATGCTTCTGATGACATGTGCAGTTGTCATTATGAGTCACGATGAGTCAGTCTATATGTTGTTGCTTCGTATGTATGCATCGTAGTCATGATCTAGATGTGTCTAAGTTAGTAATTTATTTCCTATATATTTGTAATTGTTGCTATAAATAAGGATATTGAAGTCTGATTTGTCATGTGTATAATCTCTCTCTGATGTCACTCTAATTTCTAGCAATGATCGCTACTAATAATAGTAAAAAAAAAGAATGTCAGTTTAGGGAATATATCTTCCTCTCCCTCCTCAACCTCTCTTTATCTCCCTCTTCTTCCTCCTCTTTTCCCTCTTTCTATTCCCTCATCCTCCTTCTATTTTTAAACTTTTCCAAGTTATCTAATGCATATAGATTCTTAGGAAAACATAAATTAAATTATAATGCACACACACTAAGCACACTAAGCACACTAAGAATTAATTTGGAAACCCTTTGCACAGTATACAAATAAAACATAAAGCCACACCTCTCTGTTTTTCAATGTAGTAAATTCACCATTTTTATTTGCAAAATCTCCATAAAAGGGGGATGAAACTAAATTATATCATAGTGTCCCAAAGACGAAAAATTCCCAAAATAAAAGGAATATAACCATAGTAGCTAAGGTGGTGATGACATAATGGGCCATGGGGAGTGTAGTTCGTACATCAACTGTCCAGGACCATAAATTTATCATATGAACTTCATTTTTGGGTTCTATTTATATTCTAGGAGACGTCTTGATAATATTTATAGAAAGGGAGAATACAAACTAGAGGATTCCTTCATATTCTACCCTGATTGCAATGAAAAACTCCAAAATTTTGTTTCTGACTTGAAATATGTGCAAAAATTTGTTGTAAATAAGATTATAGAGTTAAATATGGTTTTTCGATGCTCAAAATATTGAATAAATATTCCCTAACCCACGCATTTTTTTTTTCCCATTCTTTATTTTCTACCCATCCTTCCTCCTCCTCATTCATTTTTTTTTTTCGTACTTTTTCCCTTTCCTCTTCATTTTATACTCATCCTTTCTCCCTCCCTTATTTTCTTGTCCCCCTCTTACTATTGATCATTTCCTCTTTCTTATTCCCTATCATCAACTTTTTCTCCCACCACTTTTCATCTTCCTCCCTTCTTCATCTTCCTATTTCCCCGCAAATAATCATTCTCTTTTTCTTCAATCCTCCTTACCGTTTGTCTCATTCCACTCCCTCAATTTATTCTATATTCATCCTCTTTTTCTACTCTTATTTTTTGATTCCTCATTTCTTCACTTCTTCTTTGATACCCCATTCCTCCTTTTCTTCTTTCCTACTTTATACTTTTCCTCCTATGCTTCCCCACCTTCTTCCCTATTTTCCCTTCTTCAATTTCTTCTTTGTATTTTTTATTCACTTACCTCACTTTTATCCTCTGTTTTCTCCTCTCCTCTCCTTTCCCTCTTTCCTCCTTCATGCACTTCTTTGAGAATTGCGTAAAACCAAAGGTTATGGTTTTTCTCTTCCCCCTATTTCTGATTATCTTCATCTTATTTTCCTCCTCAATTTCTACTCCACCTCTATTGAGAGTCATCTTTCCTCATAATCCTCTTTGATCTCCACTCTTCCTCTTTTTCTTCCCTCCTTTACCCTCCTGCCCCTCTTCCCAAAACTATCTTACATCCTTCCTTATTTTAAAGTTTCATCTTCCTCATCCTCCTTCTCTTCCATATTATCGTTGTAACTTCACTCTTGTATTCTCTTCTCTACCCCATTCCCCCTCCTCCCTCCTTTCACAAATTACTTGAGAATTTCATAATACCCAAGGATATATCTCCTTCTACTCCTTCCTTTTCCCTTCTCTTCCCCTTATTTTACTACTCTTTCTCTACTTCTCCAATATTTGGAGTCATTATTCCTCATATTCTTTTTCTTTGAGATCCTCTTCTTCCTCTTTTTATTCTCTGATTTCTCCTTCTCCTCTCCTTCTTCCCCATCCTTCCTTCTTTTTTAGGTTTTTCTTCCTATTTCTCCTTCTCTTTTATATTCCCTTCCCTCACTTCCATCTCCTCTTCTCTTCTCTTCCATTCTTTCCCCACTTCACTGAGAATTGTATAATCGTTAAGGCTACACCTTTTCATATGGGTGAGTTATGTCTTTAAGGTAATACTTTTGGGACAAAGCTTTATCTTGAATATATTTATGTATTTTGGATTGTAGACTATTTTGATTATTTCATTCACATTATAATTATTCTTGTTCAAGCCCCTAATTATGTAATTCCATTTTTATAGATATGAGTTCAAGTGGATTTAAATACAGAGGTATGATAATGATAACAAGAGAAAGGACAGGGAAAGTTAATAGGGGCAAAAATGTTGCTGACATGAAGGAAGGAAAAAGAAAGGTCAATAAAGATAACGTATCACATATTTTATTTTATTCACAACTATGGAATTGTTTTTTTTGCTAGTTTAGACTAATCCTACACCCACGGGTTTCGAACCGGTGACCTTGCAGAACGGAGTGCCTTAACAATGCACCCCATCACCGACTGTTCTACGCCTCGTGGGCCACAACTATGGAATTGTTATAAATGAAAATCCTTCAAATTTACAATGAAGAATTAATGTATGCCTTCAATAATGCTTACAGAACAATGATGGAATATTCAAAACTCTTGCCTAAGGCGATTAATTGCTTTGAAAAACTTGTATGTGGTTAGACGTAATCATCTATTAATTGTAATATGAGTGATAAGTGGGTTTTAGAAGGCAAGGAGGGAATTGGAACTAGTTCAACCAACCTATGATGTTAGGTTCATTGCTTTAAATTACATGTGTATACACATCTTTGTTCAATGTTGTAGAGTAAGTCAAAATTTCCCCTCGGGTGGTGTTGTACTAGTGGTAGTATACTAGTTATTTACCGGGGTTACATGGTTATTTTATTATTTGATACAAGATTTCTTCATTTTATGTATATATGTTTGGTTCTTTTGCTCACATGGTGTGAAATTGATTGAATGTTGGTGTGTTAAAAATTCGTAATTGTGTCTATGAATCTACCTCTCGTGGTAACACGCACCATAACTTACGAACTTGTAATATAATTATGTGGGTATGTTAATTCATATCCCATGCTATAAAAGTAAGTAAGTAAGTTAACATTAACAAAGATGGACCTTTTACACGATTTTGAATTTTTCAATTAAAAATGTTTGGAAGGATGAAAGTTTTAGGCAATATATTTTATATGCAGTTTGTATTTGTAAGGCTTCTATTTGCACAATATGAATATCATAACTTATAATTGGATCCTAAACAGGAAATATGAAGTGTTTTCCCTAAAATATCTCCAATTTATAACTTCTTGAAAATTTTCCACTCACCATTTTGATACTATAATAAATGTCTATTTTGTAATCTTCTCCACTTGAAAATTTTCAAAATTTTACTGAGATTTTAGGATATTATTGTGCCCAATGACACTTTTTACAATTAATGGAGATGTGTGGTTCCCTAGATTCTCAATATGGAGTGGAAAATTGGCATTAAAAAATATTATTAATGAAAAGACACTTTGATGTTGGCTATAAATAAAATATTTCAATATGTATTAATTAAATTAAATATATTACAACTATATTTTTATATATAGTAAATGTAAGAAGAAAAGCCATTACTACATCTAAGTGTTTCTTTTTTCTTTTTGTTTTGTTTTGTTTTGTGTTTTCTTTCAATGTAAGCTTTGAAGAGAGATTATATTAGATCATTTAAGAATGATGATAATATAATTTTTTCCCACATGCATGGGTCTGACACGTGGAAAAACCAGGACAATAGAATTATAAAATTGATTTGCTCCACTAAAAATGTTTGAGTTTAAAATAGAAACTTATAAAAGAATGTTTTCTTGAACACCTTGAGCCTAGATTATTTAAGTCTATGGAAGAATTATTGTCTATCTAGAATTAAAAAGAGAAAAAAGAAAAATACTATTGAGAAGTATAATAAACTAATTTGTGGCGGGTGGATCGATGTCCTCCTTTGAGTGAGAGAATTGTAAATGGGGCCAATTTCTTGTTTCTCCTCCAATATTTCCACGAGAACTTTCCCCGTAATTGTCTTTAACTGGTAGAAGATATTCACTATTTCATAAATTCATGATCTGCCATTAATCCTAAAGACATTTCATAATCAATATGGATCACAAAAGTACAAGATCAAATATTTTCATGTACTCAATATTGCTTTTCCTGGAGTTTCTTGTATGTAAAATCAAATTTATCCCACCTACTCCAAAACATCTTCATTGGAGCGAGTCTCCTTTTATTTCTAGTTTCTCTCTCTCTATATTCCCCATGTCATTTTTCATAGCGAGAGCAACATTGTTATAATATATTATTCTTTAATTCTTTATTGCTTTGGAGCTAGAGGCTCCTAAGATATTGCGTGTACCTCTTTTGTTTGAGAATCCTCTACCTTTCATCGTGGTGAAGGTCAAAATGAAAAGAAACCCAAAGAGAGAAGAGGATAAAAGGAGTCCAAATACTGAAATTTGGAAGAGAGGGTGTGAGGGAAATATAAAATATTTTCCATTTTGAGTCTTTTGTTCCTAAGGAAATGGCTCGGAAAGATAAGACCCATCTAAGAGGCAGAAATAAGACTTGAAATGGAACTTGGGAGACCAAGAGGAAAAGGATACAAAAGAACGAAAACAGTCGGGGCTCAAACTAGACCAACATCAGGAACATTGATTGTTTTGAAGAAACATAGATGAGAGACACAAGAAGGATTCGGAGACCTACCTCTAAGAAGGAGAGTTTTAAAATTTTTCCCCAAACGAAAGGATGACACATAACAAAACATAGCAAGGCCGAGAGAAAAAGCGAAAAATGCAGAGGTCGGGGGAGGGAAGAAACATAAGGTAGAAAGGAAGTGAAGGATAATAAGAGCCAAAGTAGAAAGCAAGATTGATAGGAAAATCTACGATGAACAACTAGCAATTACTTGAGGGTTGACACCATAACAAGGAAAATTTAATAAGAGGTCATGAAAGGGGTAAGGAAATTCCTTTGTGATGTCTGATAGGGGCAGGTAGAGTGTGGAATGAAATCAATTTAAAATGACATCATGCATGAATTTCTCAAATCAAAGCTAGTCGCCAGAAAGGAAACATTACACATAGAAGGATAAATGAGAGAATGTAGCACAAACCTTATTTCATGGACACATTGAGAAAGGGGAGGACATTCTCATTTGAGGTGAAGCTACAATTCACATCTTATTTTTGGATACCAACATTATAAATGAGAAGACCATATTCGGTGAAGCTGCAATTCACATCTTCGTTTTGGAGACCAACATTAAAAATCATAAGACGATATTCGATAGTAGTTTAGGTACCCTCCTCTGGTTCCTTTGCGAAGACAACTATCAGATCTCAAGATGGTCGGATAATGCTTGCTGAAGCTTTGACGAATGCCTATTAATGACATATAGGGTGCGGGGGTGCCCTAAACCTCATGCATGCTGCATTTAGGCGAGGTGGACATGGCATTCAACCTTGGATGTCAAGCCATAGGACAAGCATTAACCAAATTTAATTCATTCCATTTGATGCAGCCTTGGGACAATATGTGGTTTTTATACTTCCCAATAGGAGGGAGATATTAATTGCATTAAAATGGAGTCAATACTTGCCAATATGAGGGAGATACTAATTGCATTAAAGTATTGATAAAAAAAAGGAGTCTTTCAATGCGAGTCATAAATAATGTATTACAATGTCCCCTCTCTCTCTCTCTAGGAATATTCTCGTTGTTGCAATGTCCATAATTTTATTTTGAATTATATTAGGCAATTCAAGGTAAAAAAAATTTCTGTGTGGGAATATTGTGGTTGTTGGTATAAAAGGTAGGAGATTAACATGGAGTTGACACATACAATTTAAAAAGAAATATTAAATATTAAGATAAAAGAAAACTACATTTTATGTTGTATATAAAATAATATGATATCAATTTTAAGTATATAGTAATTCGACGTAAAAAAAAATGTTATATTTTGAAACATATAATTTGAAAAAAAATTACAATATTTTAGATATGTATTATGAAAAGAACAAAATGATTAAATATGAATAAGAAATAAAATATTTTAATATGCAGGTTAATTAAAATAATTTTATATTAATTTTTTTTAATGTATAAATAAACAACTTTCAAAATTAAAAGAGAGTTCAATTATGAATCAATAGTGTTTTAAAAGAGACTTCAATTATGAATTAAAAGTGTATTATTTGAAAGTAAAATACATTTATACTTTAGATGAAAATGTCTTTAGGATTAATCACATTATTAGGATTTGGTCGAAATCCTAATGATGTGATTAATCCGAAAGGCATTTTCATCTAGATGACAAAAGTTTTAGATCGTACAAATCCTAATAATGCGATTAATCAGAAAAACATTTTCATCCAAATTATGGATAAACATTTTCATCTAAATTATGGATCTTAGATCGTACATTTATAGTATTTTAGAACTTCTTAATGTAAACCAAATAAAAATAAAAATAAAATTTAGAAGTTAAAAATTCCAAAATCTGATTGAAGGTTATATCTCTATGCCAAAATATTATTGTATCAACGTGTTCTATCTCTAGATGCCAAAATATTATTGTATCAACGTGTTCATATGTTAATAAGGTAGACCGGCCGGGGATTAGTCCTACGTGGTTGCCAAAATATTATCGTCTTCTTAGGTCGGGTCAGTCAACAAGAAAAGTGTTTCCTACTTGTATTATATTTGGAAGGATAAACAAATAATCGTTGGAAAAACAAGAACGGAACGCGTGGTTATCAATATCAGTTTCGTTTGGGTACTTGGATTTTGGTAGTAATATTATTTGTGTGATGCATGATGGTGATTTATGGCATATCTAATATTATTTTCATTATTATGATATTCATTATTTTGTGCGCGATGGAGATACGGTTCCACGGTAGTTTTGTTTCTCATTCTAATACATGTGCCGTTTTGTCGGATCAATTGTATTTGTATTTCTGTTGTGCGCCATTTTGTCGATAGATTGATTATTCAAACGCTCTCTCTGTTTTGTTTCGTATATTTTTATTCAAACGGTCTATCTGTTGTGTCGTAATATATACATATATACATATTCAAACCGCGTGTTTTCTGTTGCAATGGATCATTCAAACGGTCTTTCTGTTGTTGTGTTAGTTGTTTAAACGTCGTCCTTCTGTGGGAAGTAACGACGACACGCACGTGCATGCAATCTATGCTGTGAATAGATTTGAAGGGGAATGGCGCCCTCGCCTTCAGCCTAGATATATATATTTGTAGTGGAATGGCGCCCGTCAACGCCAACCAATTCACCTTGTAGATAGATATATGAATGGCGCTTCTGACAAAGTCAACGCCAGCATATATATGAAGTTGAAGTGGAATGGGTGCAAGCTGTGTTGTGTGAATAGATTTTCAACACATAGATATAGATTTGAAGTCTGTTATATGTATATGTTTTTATTTTTTTTATTTTTGAAGTGGAATGGTGCCTGTGACCAAGTCAACGTCAACCAATCCACGTTATAGATATATATGATGATTGAAGTGGAATGGCGCCTCTCACCACGTCAACAACGCCAACCAAAATTGAAAAGTCCTTACAAGATGGATCAAGTGCGAGGTGTTTTCTTGATCAGAAACGTCTTCCAGGAGACTATAAATTGCGATCGCAATTCAATTGAAAGCAAAACCCACTTCCATTAGTTGGGATCGCAATTCGCTTCAAGGCAAAAGCACTGCTTTTCCATTGCACTCCACTGACGACTATACCCGCATCTTGATTAGAATTTAACGGAATAAACATAAACATTGGGATCGTCGTGAAAGCCGAGATGGCTAAAATTCAGGGTCTATGCTCATTCCGCGTATGTTTGCTTTCACTTTTCGTATCTTTTTCATGATCGTAGTTGTTAACTTCTCCACATCTCGTAGAAGCAGCAGCTCTTCCCAAGGGCTTCAAATTTGGTGCCGGTCAGGAAAAATAGTGTAATTCCACTTCATGATCACCAAACCGCCCCGCCCGCCCATAGATCCATTCATTCACCGTATGTATTATTAATAGAGCTTTGTTTTCCGAGTCATCACAAAATTCTGACTGAAACTTCTTTTACAGGTAGAGGGAGCTGCCCGCGAGGGCGGGAAAGGACCCAGCATCTGGGACACATTCTCCCACATTCAAGGTTCAGTACACATAGATATATATATATATATATATATAGCTACACCTTCCATCTGGCTGTTTTTACTTATTTGTTGTTATTGAACGTTGACTTGCAGGTAAAATTGAAGATGGCAAGGATGGTGATGTTGGCAAGAGACCAATACCACCGCTATAAGGTACACCCCGGCCGTTATGAACTATTCTTTGAGCCTAGTTGTAGCCGTAACTTGATGGAATTAATTATGGAGCCGTAATATTGTAATCTGAGACAGAATGACTATGGTTTTAATATTGTAATGTGCGTGAAGATGTTCAGCTCCTCAAATACATGGGAATGGACGTCTATCGTTTTTCTATTTCCTGGCCTCGCATTTTTTCCAGTAAGCTGAACTTATCAACATTGATATCTTTATAAATAATTTCACAATGAATTTTAGGTCACTTCTCTAAATGTTTGTTTTCGAATATTTACAGAGGGCTCTCCTAGACATGGAGGAGTCCATGCAAAGGGAATTTCTTATTACAATAATCTCATCAACAAGCTGCTTAAGAATGGTATTTTGAAAAAACAATTGATTGGGTAGATTTGGCTAGATCTTTAACTGTATATGGCCTTTTATACATGGATCTGAGGTTTGATGCATGTATAGAGCCTTTTGTTACATTGTATCATTGGGACATGCCACAAGCTCTGGAGGACGAGTATGGCGGATTTCGTAGCAAGAGAGTCGTGTAAGATGATTCACTCTAATTCTCTTTTCACTCCTCTAAAACATACAACATAACATCGTGCCTTTTTCACTCCTCTAAAACATAAAATACATAACATCGTCTGTTTCTGATTCCGACGTGATATATTCTCTCTCTCTCGTCTCTCAAAAGACGATTTTGCATGTTCGCAGGTAATAGAATGTTTTCGAGCTTTCGGAGACCGTGTGAAGTATTGGACAACTATAAACGAACCGCTCACCTTCTCATTATATGGCTACGATCTAGGGCTTCACGCACCGGGTCGCTGTTCGCCGGGATTTGGAAACTGTACAGCGGGGAACTCTGCAACAGAGCCTTACATCGTAACCCATAATATGCTTCTAGCACATAGTGCCGCCGTTAAATTATATAGGACTAAATACCAGGTGAGGTTATGTTCTTCCGTTGTTTTAAGATGCCGCCGTTAAATTATATAGGACTAAATACGAGGTGAGGTTATGATGTTCTGTTGTTTGAAGATGTAACAGCACTAAACATACATACATACGTGTCTCTTGAATATAAACACACACTCAAATATTGTCCCAAAATAAATTGCAGGGGAAGCAGAAGGGTTCCATAGGCATATCACTTGTGGTGAAATGGATGGTGCCATACTCAAACTCTTTGCTCGATCAAGAGGCTACTCAGAGAGCAATCGACTTCAGAATAGGATGGTATGTACACACGGCTTTAACGTACCATGGGCGTGAGCACAAATATCAAAAAGAAAATCCAAAAATTAATTTTGTAATTCAATTTCATTTTGTGGTGAAAACGCCAAAGTTCAATCCCAAACATATTCATATGCTAGTTGGGCTGCATTACAAAAAATAATGGGAACTTGTCAAAGGGGGTATTAGGATTCGGCCTTTCCGGACAATTAGGACGGATTTTAAGTTTTGGTACTAGAGGTTTCCTGTCGAATTATTACAGGTTTCTGGATCCACTAACATCGGGGAAGTACCCTGACTCTATGCGAAGCTTGGTGGGAGCACGCTTGCCAGTATTCAGCAGTGAAGAGGCCAAAGATCTGAAAGGCTCATTCGACTTTCTCGGTTTTAATTATTACTCAACAGACTTTACCATCAACAATCCCAATCCACAGAATTCCTTGGACACTGACTACGTTCTGGACGCCCGGGCAAATATATCATGTAAGTTTGATATGTACTGCTTTAATTATCACTTAATTTCTTGGCAAAGTGGTCAATCAAATTCCAACACATCAAGTGACTCATGCTATTTTTATTTTAATTCTTCCATGGTGCAATATTGCATATGTTTTGGTATTAAAAAACTTCCTTCTTTGGTGGTGGTTCAGATGAAGTAAACGGAGTTTACATCGGATCCGATGTAAGTGTTTAAACATTTAATTTTTATATTAAAAATACTCTATAATTTCGTGACAACTTACTCTTACTTTGAAGTTAATATTATAATTATATATATCTCCCCGTTTGCAGGAAGGTGTGAGCTCTTTAGATCTTATCCTGCTGGATTAAGGGATGTGATCAACTATACGAAGCACCGCTATAACAATCCTCCCATATACGTCACTGAGACAGGTACGCTACGCGACAATGTTACTTAATGTCAATAATATCATCTAATTCAGTCAAAAATAATATAATATGGATCTGATCATTACGCACAACACAACATGAATTGAATTTTGATTACTAGGGTATGCTGATTTCGACAATGGCACAACCCCGCTTGAAGAAGCATTGCATGATTCGAGGCGAGTGGAGTACCATAAGGTGCGTCCGTGCAACATATACACGTATTTGCTGTTGTTGTTATTTGAGTTTGAGTTTGCCATGTGGAGTGTGAGTTATTAACCAGCGCTTTGTAATTTGAATTGCAGGGAGGGAGCGGATGTCCGAGGTTATGTGGTTTGGTCGCTTCTGGACAACTTTGAGTGGGCGAGTGGATATGACTATCGATTTGGTTTATATTATGTTGATTACAACGACAACTTAAAGCGACAAGCCAGGGAATCTGCCCACTGGTTTAGAAACCTCCTCCAATCATAGAACAAACTCGTCGACGTTGGTTGAGAAACCTCCTCAACTCAACTCAACTCAAATCATAACACAATTATTGTTTAACGCCATATCTCAGCATATGGTCCTTTGTAAATGCTATTTCATTTCAGTTGACCATTATTATTTCATCAATTATATTTCAACTGCTTGGCGATATGTATCATATATCGTTTTTTTTTTCTAGTATGACGCAACTTGGCGATATGTATCATATATCGTAATTTTTTCTTAATATGACGAGTGCATTTGATTGATTCAAATTCAAGTTGAAATTAATTATTAACTTTATGTGAATGTAATAGATTTTATTGTTTATAATTATAATTAAATTATCTTTTATAATTATATTGATTTTGTTGTTTATAATTATAATTAAACTATCTTTTATAATTATATTGATTTTGTTGTTTATAATTATAATTAAATTATATCTTACTAAATATATATTTTTTATAATTTTTGGAATTATGATGGAAACAACAATTCTAAATTTCTAATTTTATTGTTTTAAATATACAAAGTTGTAAATTGATTTATATATAATTATTTATTATAAATTAAACTAATTTCATTAAATTATCTATTTGAATTAAGGATATTGAAATAAATATAACTTATCAATTACTCTAAAATAATTTTTATAATTTGAATATCAAATTATCTAAACTATTTATATGTGAAATCAATATGTTTTTTAAATGATATGTACATTTTTATAAAATAACAAATAAATAGATAATGACCAAAAGTTTAGGTTTACTGAAATTAAAATCGACTAAAAACAAATAATATAATGATTACATTATTTTATAAAATAATTATTTTAGGGTATCATTTCATAACATTACTTTCTTATAATATAATTCAATTATTATAATTTCTTATTATAAGGTGAGAATTCTATTTTCACAAACCTAATTTATTATAGGGAGACCGCATATCTTCCTCTTATTAAGAAGTACTTGTATTTTTTATTTATTTTTAAACTCTCAATTACTTTTTTTTAATCTTTGGACCATGAATACTTTATTATAAACAAATTAGAACATTTGGTTTCTACATAAATTAGTTAGCATAGACCATCAAATAGTTGCAATATTGTTTGAAAAGCATCTCACTTTAACCCTTTTATTACTTCTAACTACTCTCTCTCTTCTTAAAATTGATATGGAATTATATTACGTCATGTGGACATCCAAATAATTTTTTTTTTTTTTTGACTATTATTGAGCGAAATATTTTTACCACATTTGGTTGCAACATGAATGACAAATCTAGTAGTGACCATAGTGAAGTTGGGATTATTGATATTTTATAATGCTTTTTATTAAAACCAACTAAACATGCATATTCATTGTTGTTTTTTTATTATTAGCCAACATTGCTTTATATTTAAAATCTTTAATTGCATTTTAATAAGGATACATGCCAATTCCACATTGAGCGTCCACAGGATCACACATCTCTTTGAACACAATGGTTTGTATAAAGTGCCTCTAGGCTCAATCAAGCATTGTTGTATATTGATGTGAATTTTCTCTAAATGCTCTTTGTTGTACACTCATCACCTTTTTCCACACACAACATATGTTGTGAAATGCATTGATACTTCCTCCATGCCTGGATCATATTACACTCTCAAATAACAAGCTTTATTCTTTGGAGCCTCTCATGAATTTATAAATGATTTTTTTACCGCATTAAATGAAAGATGCATAGGAGAGAATTTATGAGGTTTTGAATTCTTGTAAGTGAGTAAAATTTCAATGTGCTCATTGTTTATTACTTTGAATTGACTAGAAAGATCAATTTCAACATTTGCGGTTTTGGGTGACTCAATTAGAAATATTCCAAAAAAAATTAAATAATTTATAATATGAAATGATAATTAGATATGTTATTCAAGTCATAGTACATAGTCTTGTATGCTTTGGCCCTTAATCTAGGATATTTTTCCATCAAACAAGGAATTGTGGGAAGTTTGAGCTATGTTGTCTACATAGTGCAAGTGGCCCGAGGTTTTTTAGAGCACTCAATCCATTTGTATATTAAAAAACATATTTTAAAAAAGAAAAATTACAATTCTAGGAAAAATGGTATTGCTAGGTTTCGGCAAAAGAAGCGAAAGCACTAGATAGTCAGAGTGCCCCAAATCATAGTCCATTACAAGTATGGATAAATACATACAAATTTGATTTAAATTCATATATGAATTAATGATATTTCATTTTCCTTATGACCTTTCATTTAAAAACTTCCTAAACCTTGATTTAATGATAAACTAGCTTATTATTATTAACTAAAATTAAGTATCTTAGTTATGTCCACTCTATTATATTTTCACAGTGAAATGGCATGCAAGAAATTTACTATGAGCAAACATATATAAGTTTGTAACAAATTAGCATATCAAGGACTAAAGTATATATATATATATACGAGGAAGTTAGGAAGGAGAAAGAGATATAGGCCCCTTTTCTGCTTTGACCACCATGTTTTGAGAGAATAAAAAATCATCCCCCATTATTAATAGAAAAGGGGCTAGCAATGTGATCATGATGAATAAGAATCTAGAAGAGTTGATATTATAAATCTAGTTAAGAGTTGAAGGAGTCAAAATTACCTTCTAGGAGTCTATCGAGTTGTGTTTTAACTAGGATAGTTGGAGGAAAGGAGGTTTCATTCCATTTGAGTGCATTTTGTTCCATTGATGAGTAGAGAATCCTAGAGTTGATAGTGAGAGAACAAATAGAGATGGTTTGTGCAATATAGCAACGCACAGGCCAACCAACCACACTTCTTTTGTCACATACCCAATTTTTATTTTTTTTCTAGCTATTTTCCTCACCGTATAGGGTTAGGGAGATCCTCGGGTTCATTCTCCTCTGAGGCCTATTTTTTTCCATCACATTGTTCTACTTTATTCTATTTTCTTATGATCATGTGTACACAATTCTTGAAACATTTGGATGTTTAGAAAACTTATTAAATAAGGTCAAGTGTGATATGGTAAATCTAACTAGTACTCTTTACTTAGCCCCCATTGTTTGATTGGGGCACACTCCACATAATTTGGATAAAGAGCTTATTTAACTTCCTAATAAGATATGTATGTTGGTGGAGGGTTTGTATACATATCATGGTTTGATATCATGGTTCTCTTGTCACTATAGACCAAGATATAAATTTGTTACACTATCTACCGCCAGCTTGCATTGGAGTTACTTCAACTAGCGCTCCATGGAAACACCATCCACCTGCAGTCTATAATGTATATATCCATGTCACATCTTTTCCTCTTTCCGTGGTTTTCGGGTCTCAAGGTAAGTGATGGTGGTCCAGTAGAGATCAATCCCGAAAGAACCTCGAACCTACGTGCCATTTCACAAACCCTAAGGCCTTAACCTCGTTTGTTTCCTCATTCGTTCGGTGATGGCACTGTAATTTCGGAAGAGGTGGTTGTGGCTGCCCTTCGACCCTTCCAGGCTATGAGATGCTCACCTACCTTGGACGATTCAACTAAAACACTTCTATATGTTTTTCTATTGACATTACGCACACCTGATACACAATTATTCCTTCTCGGTGGCCGAAGCGACTTTGGTTAAGGTAAACATTCTATCCATCTAGGCTTAACTTTCATATCCCATTTTTTCGTTCTGTGTTTGTTGATTCTGAGTATCTCACGATGACATTTTGTTATGATGTCACTCCAAACACATACAAGGAAAAAACCTATCCATGAGGTTTCCCTTCATGAAATTCTCACAGGTTTCTCTGTTTGATTTAAGGTTTGTCTAATTTGGATTAATGATTACTAGCACGAGGTAATGGTTTCTTCCCTGGAATTTTTATTTTCTGTCTTCATTCAAATTAATATTTTTCTTACCTCCAATTCTCGATTTAATTCTGAGTGATGAGTTGGCAGTGGTGTTAAGTCATTTATGGTTTCAAAGTTCATCGAATTCCTTCTCTGTGGCTTGAGTGATCGGTGGATATTGGTGTCCACCCACTTCTATTCCACCAGGGCCCCACCATTGTCTCTTCAGTTTTCGGTTTACGCTTTTAACACTATTTTTAGCAATTTTCAAGTCCTAAACTGAAAATTTATTTTGAGGCCCTAGTATGTTTTATTGCATCATATGATCCGTTTATGCAACCTAATATGGTTTACGTTACGTAATTGACATTCGCGAACGTTGTATTCCTCGGATAGATGACTGTGATGTGTCATATCGTCTAATGGAAATCGTGCAGTTACATCCGGGAAGTTGAAACACCAATTTACCCAAACGGGGCCCATAGTTTTGGCGCTTCATCTCCTAGGGTTAGGTTTTGGACGTTTAGAGTTCTCCATTGTTTCTCCATAATAAATAGGCCCTCGAGCCTCATTGTAAGACAGTTCAGAGGTCTGTAGCCGCCACATCTCTTCTCAAGGATTTGCTACCAGCACCCAAGCTATTTTATTTGGGCTCATTTGATTTTAATGAAATGATGTCATTTCCACTTGCATCTTTATTTATGGTTATATATGTATTATGTTGCGTTCCAATAAATCCGGATTAGTGGTATCAGTGTGATCTACTTTTTATCGATCCTTCTTTGCATGTCCCCCAACATGAGGAATTAGAATTCTGGGAGGTCAGGGCGCTGATCTTGGTGGAACCTTTGCAAGATCGACCTCGCAAGCCCCGACGACTCCCCCATGGGGGCAGAGAAAGAAAGACGAGAGACGGGATATCCTATCAAAATGTTAACAGGAGGCCCTCAAAAAACAAAGGAATGCGATGATGGATAACTTTGCCCAGATCCTTCAATGACTGCCCACCGGCGGTGCATCTGCATCTAGCGGCCACTCTGGAGGCGCGACTCCCTTTAAGGTACAAGTAAACTTTGACATTCCCATATTTGAGGGTAAAATAGATGCAAATGCAATAGATATATGGTTGAATCTATTAGAATGATATTTCTCGGTTCATGACTTTTTCGACCGGGAGAAGATTATTTTTTCACTTTTCAAAGCTACCCCCCATGTTAAGGATTGGTGGGAAACCTACTGTTAGAAAAAGGACGAGACAAAACCCTCTCTGTTCTCAATTGTACCCACTTGGAATTATTTCCAAGATGCCATCAAGGAGCAATACTATCCCGTGGGGAGCTACGAGGACAAGTACATACAATGGACCACGTTGCGGCAACAAAGGGATCAAGATGTGCATGAGCTGACGAATTTGTTCCATACCCTGCACAAAAAGTTGGGTATCAAAGATTCAGAGAAACATTTGGTGCTAAGGTATCGCGGTTGTCTGCACAAATACATTCAGGAGGAAATGGAGTTCCTTGACATCTCCTCACTTGGTACGGCATACCAGTATGTTGCCAAGATTGTGCAGAAATTCAAACAGAAGAAGCGAGACATTGGATTTGTGAATCAAAAGCAAGGGAAAGGTGCCCCCAAACTGCAAACCAAAGGAAAAAGCCAAGGGATGGCAGCCCAAGACAACCTACCAAAGCCACAAGCAAAGAAAAACACTGCGAAGCCAAATAAGGACATGGGAAAGTGGTGTGAGTTCCATAAGAGCTCCACTCACAACACAAATGAGTGTCGAGCCAAGCAGTTGTTGGTGGACGAGATGAGGGCTTTTGAATTAGATGCATGCTCCGACTCTGAATCAGAACCTGACAAGGGGAATGACAAAGGGAAGTAGATTATTGATGCGGAGCCCAACGCCACTGTTGCCACTACGAAGATCCAGAGGAGGCAAAGCATCTCTTCCACTCCCAGATGTGGGTAAAGGGTTCCCTGATACAGTTCATTGTCGACAATGGGAGCCAAAAGAACCTCATTTTAGTAGATGTCGTGAAGCGGTTCGGCTTGCCGACCACAACACACCCAAATCCATACACTATCGGGTGGCTTCACCAAGGACGGTATCTTGTGTGACATTGCTCCTATTGATGTTTCTGATGTATTGTTAGGCCAACCATAATTATGGGAGGGACATGTTATGTATGAGTCCCGACCTTGCGTTGTTATTGTTACTTTTGGAAATAAGTTATACAGGATACCAGAGGTACCACCGCCTCCCACTATCTCTTTGGTTACTGCAAAAAAATGCAGTAAGCTCATTTCCCAATCTAGGAAATTTATTTTCCTGATGATCCGCCCCTAGGGCAAGAAGAAGATTGTGGCCACAACCTACAGGCATGGCTCCTCTACACGACAAAAACAAATGGACAAGGTTGTGGAGGAGTGCAGGGACATCTTCACCTCACCCACAGGGGTGCCTCTACACTATCAGGTCAAGCACCCCATTGACCTGACCCCAAGTCCGCCGCTACCCAACGAATTGATCTATAGGTGCTCTGTTCTGGAGAATGATGAAATCAAGAGGCAGATTCAGGAGCTGCTACAGAAAGGTCACATCAGACCAAGTTCATCGCCCTGTGGGAGCCCGATCGTGTTGGTACAGAAGAAGGATGGGACGTGGAGACTCTGTATTGACTATCAGGCGTTGAACAAGATCACTGTCCGGAATAGGTACCCAATCCCACGGATTGATGACCTTCTGGACCAACTCCAAGGTGCAAAATATTTCAGTAAGATCGACCTGAAGTTTGGGTATCACCAGGTACCAATTGAACCCTCTGATGTGTGGAAGACTGCCTTCAAAGCTAAGGAAGGCCTTTTTGAATGGCTGGTCATGCCTTTCGGGTTGACGAATGCTCCCGCAACCTTCATGAGGATGATGGACGACATCTTGCGGCCATTCACCAACTCATTCGTAGTGGTGTACTTGGATGACATTTTGATCTTCAACAAGACTTGGGAAGAGCACCTTCATCACATCCGACAAGTCCTCCAAACACTGCGGCAACACAAGTTGTGTGCCAATTTGGAGAAGTGCACGTTTGGCATGACCCAGGTTCAATATCTGGGATACATTATTGATGAAAGGGGGGTGCATGTGGATTCAGCCAAGATCCAAGTCATTCGGGATTGGCCAGCCCCGACTACTATAACAGAGCTTCGCAGCTTTCTGGGTCTTGCTAATTTCTACAGTAGATTCGTGTTGGGATTCTCTCATATCACTTGGCCCTTGAGTCAAGTCACCAAAGGAGGAGCGAGAGAAAAATTCTTTTGGTCAGAACCTCAATAGAGCGCTCGTAGAATTGAAACATCGCCTACGATTGCGCGGTGCTCACATTACTAGACTTGCAACAACCATTTGAGATTGGGAACGGATGCCTCACGACTATGCTATTGGGGAAGTTCTTACTCAGCAAAGGGGGCATCCGGTGGCATATCACGGTGAGACGTTGTCTGACATGGTTCGCAGAAGTATCCCACTTATGACAAAAATTTATTCCATTGTACGGGCTTTGTCAACGATGGAAAGAATTATTTTGGAAGGAAACAATCATCCACACAGGACCAGGCTCTTTTATGATTCTCTGACACAGAAGGTGCCAGGCAGTAAGCCATCGAAGTGGTCCACATATACGCAACAATTTCATTTGAACATCATGCAAAGAGAAGGGTGCACACAATAATAATTTTGTATTGCCTCCAGTGACGTATCCTCAGCCATGAATGATTCATCAACTCTTTAATGAGCTTGCAGAGACAACCGATTAAGCCGCTTCTCTATAAGAGCGATCCAGAATTCAGAGACACATACAAGGAACTCTTGGGGGGTACACAAGTTCTAAAATTTCACCTCCAAGATGCACTGTTATGTCACCTGGGACACATTTTTGTTCCTTGAAGCGAGCATGCTAAGATGATATGGGAAGTGCACTACAGTTGAGTCGTTGGGCATTTTGGGGTAGAGAAAACAGTGGCAGTACTGCAGAAGTATTTCTATTGGCTAAACCTTCGACAGGATGTCGAGAAGTACATCAGATCCTGCACTGCCCTCTCCATTGCCAAACCGACCATCAAGAAGCAAGGGTCTATACTCTGCTACCTACCCCTAGTCTAACTTGGGAATCCATCTCCCTGGATTACATGTCAGGCCTTCCTTCTACTAAGCATGCAAATGACTGTGTTTTCCTGGTCATCGATAGATTCTAAAAGATGGCCATTATGATGGCCTGTAAGAAGAATATCACAGCAGAAGCCACTACTAAACTCTTCTTTAAATGAGTGTGGGTTCCCTTCGGGATCCCACAGTATATCATATCAGATCGCGACAGCAGGTTCCTCACCACATTTTGGTCCATCCTCTGGTCAATGTTGGACACCAAGCTGACCAAGAATTACATTTTGGGGAAGGAAACAATCATCCACACAGACCACCGACTGCTGCAGTTCATACAGACACAAGGGAAGTTGCAGAACGATCGCCATCAGAAGTGGTCCACATATGCAGCAGGCCCTAACCCAGACATCTTCTTTTGAAGGTGCCCATAATAAATCATTTCATTGCCTGTGAAATACATCGTGTTATTCATATGGTTCTCATCTCTGTTGTAGACTGAGACTTGATGCCGCTTCTCTATAAGAGCGATCCAGAATTCAGCCACACATACAAGGAACTCTTGGGGGGTACACAAGTTCTAAAATTTCACCTCCAAGATGCACTATTATGTCACCTGGGACACATTTGTGTTCCTTGAAGTGAGCACGCCAAGATGATATGGGAAGTGCACTACAGTTGAGTCGTTGGGCATTTTGGGGTAGAGAAAACAGTGGCAGTAATGCAGAAGTATTTCTATTGGCTAAACCTTCGACAGGATGCCGAGAAGTACATCAAATCCTGCACTGCCCTCTCCATTGCCAAACCGACCATCAAGAAGCAAGGGTCTATACTCTGCTACCTACCCCTAGTCGAACTTGGGAATCCATCTCCCTGGATTACATGTCAGGCCTTCCTTCTACTAAGCATGGAAATGACTGTGTTTTCGTGGTCATCTATAGATTCTCGAAGATGGCCATTATGACGGCCTGCAAGAAGAATATCACAGCAGAAGCCACTACTAAACTCTTCTTTGAATGAGTGTGGGTTCCCTTCGAGATCCCACAGTCTATCATATCAGATCGCGAACGTGAGTTCCTCGACACATTTTTGGTCCCCGACCCCTGTTTGGTCCAGTGTGGACACCAAGTGACCAAGTCCACAGCTTTCCATCCCCAAGCTGATGGCCAAACAAGGTGATCAACAGAATGATTGTACACATTCTGCACATGTACAATTCAAAGCATTCACGCACATGGGACGAGAGCCTCCCCTATGTACAACATAGTTATAATCGGGCTCTCCACAGTTCAATCGGCCATAGCCCCTTTCAGGTGGGCTTGGGATTCCAGCCACTATGTCCTATTGATGTAGCCATACCATTTGCGTCTCTGGAGGTTGATTCATGTATCGATCTGAAGCCACAAATATTAAACAATCATTAGTGCATTCAACACATCTGCCAATAGATTCATGACATATTGGATAGAGCCAATTCTAAGTACAAGCAACGACATGATCAACATCAGGTGCCACACAATTTCTCGATGGGTGAAAAAGTGTGGCTACATTTTCAGAAGGAGCGCCTCACTGGACCCCAACACAAGCTTTACCTGCTCCTATATGGGCCATACACCATCACTAAGGCTATAGGGAACAATTCCTTCGAGCTCAATATTCCACCATTCTTGATGCACCCGATTATTAATGTAGCCCATGTAGTCCTTACTTCCCACCTCTACTGGACGACTTTGACATTGGAGAAGAACTCACACCAAAAGAGTTAAACCCAGACTGCATGGAATGGGCCACCATAGATTGTATCATGGACATGCAAATCAAGAACACTCGCCAATGAAAGATCGAACTGTATCAGGTTTTCAAAGCTGGCCAACTCCTGCACCAAGGCAAGTGGTTCACCAGGGACCAAGTTCAGCAGAAGTTTCCTCATCTCATGGAGGAACTCAACGCAATGGGGACCATTTCTTCCTAACGGGGGAGGAATGATCCAGGTGGATATTGGTGGCCACCTGCCTATCCACTTGGGTCCCCACAATTGTCTCTTTCAGTTTTTCAGTTTCAACACAACTTACTATTTTTAGCAATTTTTCGGGTCCTGAACTTCCGGAGCCGTTTTGAGGCCCTAAACGACGTTTTTTGGACATCGTTTGTCTGAAAAATATGATTCCATTGTGAAATTGATATTCACAACAACAGTTGTAGTCCTCGGATAGATATTTCTAACGATGTATCATACGAGTCAAACAGAGATCGTATGCCGAAGTTACATCCCCGGGAAGTTGAAACACAAATTTACCCAGACGGGGCCCATAGTTTTGGCGCTTCAACTCCTAGGGTTAGGTTTTTGGACATTTAGAGTTCTCCACTATTTCTCAATAATAAATAGGCTCTCGAGCCTCATTGTAACACAGTTAAGAGGTCTGTAGTCGCCACATCTCTTCTTAGAGATTCGCTACCAGCACCCTAGCTAGTTTATTTCAGTCGTTTGATTTTAATGAAATGAAGTGTTATTTCCATTACATATTTGTATTTATGGTTATATGTGTATTATGTTGCGTTCCTTCATAAATCCAGATCACTTGGGCAATGCGTCCTTCCAGCAACCATGGCTTCGACCACATTTTAATGGTAATTCCATGTATATATGAGGTTTTGGTATTTTTTTTGTTTCTCGATTCCTCTCGCTTTACTACATATCATGCATATTATACTTGCTCTTGTAGGGATTTTCAGAGAGGAAGACCCAAGAAGGGTTGTTGGTACCCATGCTTGTATCAAATCCCACTAGGTAATTACTGTATTATTTGTTAAATCTTATTGTAGGTTTCAGTATCCAATTCCTATAGTGAACTAAGACTTTATGGCCATTTATACTTGCATAATTATAGAGGTGCACCATATGTGAAGGGTCATGCGAGGATCGATTAGGTGGTCATTCAACTAGGTAAATACTCCACTTGTTTTTTTCTATCGGTTTACTTGTAACACTTTCTTTGTCCTATGCTTTTATAATTTTTAATCTTTGTGTCTGCTTGGTCTGTGTAGATGAGTTCTCCCTACCTCACTACCTCCTTCGCGCCCAAAGCTTGAGGACTTTTGCATGTCGATTAATTTATGGTTTCTTTTGTCTAGGTTGGTCTCTCGCTCTGTTGACTGCCCTAGAATTAGCATTCCCTACTAGTGACTGTACTCATTTGCTTGAGCATCGAACAATTTGGTTCGATGGTTCTCCGTTGTGTTTCTAGAATTATAAGTGATTCTAATTATTGAGGTGAGGCATGAAAACTGTGAACCCTTGCGAGGGAGATGTAAATATATGTGTTCACAACTTTTAAATTTCAATATATATATATATATATATTGACAATGTATTTCTCTACTTTAAATTTCTATTGCTCGACTTCATCTAGCATGAATATTTTGTTTTATTGTTATTGTTACTGGAAAATTTAGTGGTAATATCTACTGTGTGTCGAGTTCTTTGCAAAAGAGAAATTGTCCCGTATATTTTATCTGCAATTTCTTATTTCCAATCCTCTGCTCCATATTATTATTCATTATTCTATCTATGTTTTGTAAATTACTTCCATTCCTCTGTTTATCTAATGGAAATTCACTATTAATGACTCATTGTATCAATGGTTAATGCAACCGTGTTGATACTAGCTAGGAGTTTTAATACATTGTCCTATTTTTTTGTTTTGGTCAAAGCATATATTGTAGTGTTAAGTAAATCTAATTGGATACTATGTCTTATTTCTTACTTGGTTCTAAGAATACATGCTCGACATAATTATTTTACTTTTTGAGACTCTTATATAAATGGATGCACTCGAACTTCCTCTATCGCATGATTTGACCCGCGTTTACCGAATTATGCTTAATCGTCTATGAATGGAATGCTATCTTACTACATTCCTGTAATATGCCTTGTGAAATCAATTGTTTACTTCTACTATGTAAACCTCTCCCTTTCTATTCGTTCTCTTCTCGAGGACGATAAACCTCTATTCCTAGTTTCATAAATGAAGTCAGAATAGAGCACCGCCAATGAAGAGCATAGGCACCATAGGAGTAATTCTCCTCCTAAATTAACTACCTCCAGAAAACCCGAAATGAATTCATTTATTTAATTTATCTGGGGAGTTGGGTTAGCAGAGTCTTTTTTTTTATGATATCAAAATTCTGGCTTAACACTTGTTATAATAGAATCTACATATGGCCAATTAACAATTATTATAATTAGTATTTACATACATGGGAACTCTTCTCTTTTAGATCTAAAGAAACATATTGAAACTTATTCTACCGAGCTAAATATTAATGCACCGTTGCGCCACAATAAGGCTATCCCCCACATATGGTTTGGGAGATAACGTGGGTAATACTATTCACTTAGCTTGAATTAAAGTAACGTGATCAATAACATGAAACGTGCATTAAAGTACAACTCTTCCAGGTTCTCCACTAGTCATTATACAAATGTATATAATTATAAAGCTGCACAAATTCATCGTAATTTCATGGTAATTCACTCCATTGCTTGTTGTTAATAAAATACACCGCACTAATTTATCTTCAATATAACGCAAAGAATGAATAATGAAATTCTATGGAAGCATCATACTAACCAGAAAAGGTAATTTTGCTTCCAATCCATGAGCTTCTTCCTCCAATCTCTCCCCCGAGCAGAGACCTCTAAACCCTAGAATTGAAAACCTCTTCTTATCCTGGTGAAGGCACTTTTATGCCTACTTTTTCCCAGCATCGTTTCCATAATGGCGTCCTGCTATTTTGGGTTGCACTTTCCCGTAGCGTAGGCTTTTCTTTTGTTTTTTCACAAAAGTATAAGTTTTATTCTTTAAAGCTTGCTTTTTCCACAACATTGCTTTTCCTACCCCTTCCCAGTGCAGTTTCCTCCTCACTTACATATCTACCCGCCTTGCATTGGAGTTATGGCAATGCTCCATATGGAAACACCATCCACCCACCGATCGCCAACTGTATATATCCATGTGACATCTTTCCTCTTTCACGTGGTTTACTCAGGTCTCAAGGTAAGTGATGGTGGACAGTTGAGATCAATCCACGATTGATCTACGAACCTCGTGCCATTTCACAAACCCTAAGGCCTTAACCTCGTTTGTTTCCTCATTCGTTCGGTGATGGCACTGTAATTTCGGAAGAGGTGGTTGTGGCTGCCCTTCGACCCTTCCAGGGTATGAGATGCTCACCTACCTGGGACGGTTCAACTAAAACACTTCTATATGTTGCTCTATTGACATTATGCACACCTGATACACAATTATTCCTTCTCGGTGGCCGAATCGGCTTTGGTTAAGGTAAACATTCTATCCGTCTAGGCTCAACTTTCATATCCCATTTTTTCGTTCTGTGTTTGGTTTAATATGAGATATAATTTTACTGATGACGTTTTGTTTTATGATACATATGCACTCCAAAACACATGGGGAAAAACCTATCCTTGGGGTTTTTCCCTTCATGAAATTTCTCTGGGTTTCTCCTCGTGGTTTTGAAGGTTTCGTGTCTAGATTTGGATTAATGGTCTGCCGAGGTAAGGGTTTCTTCCCTGGAATTTTTAATTTCTGTCTTCATTCAAATTAATATTTTTCTTACCTCCAATTCTCGATTTAAATTACAGGTTGGCAAATTGGTGTTAAAACCCCATGGCGAGGGTTTTCAAAGTTCATCGGAATTCCTCCTCTGTGGCTTGGTGATCCAGGTGGATATTGGTGGCCACCCGCCTATTCCACTTGGGGCCCCACCATTGTCTCTTTCAGTTTTTCAGTTTCGGCAGAACTTACTATTTTTAGCAATTTTCTGGGCCTAAACTTCCAGAGCTGTTTTGAGGTGCTAAACGATGTTTTTTGAACATCGTTTTTTCGGCGAATATGATTCCGTTCTCTAATTGATATTCGCATAAGCAGTTGTATTCCTCGGATAGATATTTCTAACGATGTATCATACGCGTCAAACGGAGATCGTATGCCGAAGTTACATCCCCGGGAAGTTGAAACACCAATTTACCCAAACGAGGCCCATGGTTTTGGTGCTTCATCTCGTAGGGTTAGGTTTTTGGAAATTTAGAGTTCTCCACTATTTCTCAATAATAAACAGGCCCTCGAGCCTCATTGTAACAAATTTCAGAGGTTTGTAGCCACCACATCTCTTCTCAAGGATTCGCTACCAGCACCCTAGCTAGTTTATTTTAGTCATTTGATTTTAATGAAATGAAGTGTCGTTTCCACTGCATCTTTTTATTTATGGTTATATGAGTATTCTGTTGCATTCCAGCATAAATCCGGATCATTGGTATCAGAGAGGTCTGCTTTTTCTCGATCCTTCTTTTCATGTCCCCAACAAGGTCGGGGTATAAGGAGTTAGGGCTCGATCTGGTGGAACCTTTGCAAGATCAGCCTCGCAAACCCCGACGGATGCCCATGGGGGACGAAAAGAAAGATGAGGGAGCAGGATATCCTATCAAAATATTGCTTGAGGAGGCCCTCAAAAAACAAAGGAATGCGATGATGGATAACTTTGCCCAGATCCTTCAACGACTGCCCACTGGCGGTGCATCTGCATCTAGCGGCCACTCTGGAGGCGCGACTCCCTTTAAGGTACAAGTAAACTTTGACATTCCCATATTTGAGGGTCAAATAGATGAAGATGCGATAGATATATGGTTGAATCTATTAGAATGATATTTCTCGGTTCATGACTTTTTCGACCGGGAGAAGATTATTTTTGCACTCCTCAAAGCTACCCCCCATGTTAAGGACTGGTGGGAAACCTACTGTGAGAAAAAGGACGAGACAAAACCCTCTCTGTTCTCAGTTGTACCCACTTGGAATTATTTCCGAGATGCCATCAAGGAATAATACTATCTCGTGGGGAGCTACGAGGACAAGTACATACAATGGACCACGTTGCGGCAACAAAGGGATCAAGATGTGCATGAGCTGACGAATTTGTTCCATACCCTGCACACAAAGTTGGGTATCAAAGATTCAGAGAAAAATTTGGCGCCAAAGTATCGCGGTTGTCTGCACAAATACATTTAGGAGGAAATGGAGTTCCTTGAAATCTCCTCACTTGGTACGGCATACCAGTATGCTGCCAAGATTGAGCAGAAATTCAAACAGAAGAAGCGAGACTTTGGATCTGTGAATCAAAAGCAAGGGAAAGGTGCCCCCAAACCGCAAACCAAAGGAAAAAGCCAAGGCATGGAGGCCCAAGACAACCTACCAAAGCCACAAGCAAAGAACAACACCGCGAAGCCAAATAAGGACATGGGAAAGTGGTGTGAGTTCCATAAGAGCTCCACTCACAACACAAATGAGTGCCGGGCCAAGCAGTTGCAGGTGGCCGAGATGAGGGCTTTTGAATAAGATGCATGCTTCGACTCTGAATCAGAACCTGACAAGGGGAATGACAAAGGGAAGCAGATTATTGATGCGAAGCCCAACGCCACTGTTGCCACTACGAAGATCCAGAGGGAGGAACCAGAAGATCCAGAGGAGGCAGAGCATCTCTTCCACTCCCAGATGTGGGTAAAAAGTTCCCTTCTACAGTTCATTGTCGACAATGGGAGCCAAAAGAACCTCATTTTAGCATATGTCGTGAAGCGGTTGGGCTTGCCGACCACAACACACCCACATCCATACACTGTCGGGTGGCTTCACCAAGGACGGGATCTTCGCGTCAGCCAGCAGTGCCACCTTCCCTATAGCATCAAGCCCTTCACGGATGAGGTGTTGTGTGAAATTGCTCCTATTGATGTTTCTGATGTATTGTTAGGCCAACCATACTTGTGGAAGGGACATGCTGTGTATGAGTCCCAGCCTTGCGTTGTTATTGTTACTTTGGGAAATAAGTTGTACAGGATACCAGAGGTACCACCGCCTCCCACTATCTCTTTGGTTACTGCAAAAAAGTGCAGTAAGCTCATTTCCCAAACTAGGAAATTTGTTTTCCTGATGATCTGCCCCTAGCGCAAGAAGAAGATTGTGGCCACGACCTACAGACATGGCTCCTCTACACGACAAAAACAAATGGACAAGGTAGTGGAGGAGTGCAGGGACATCTTCACCTCATCCACAGGGGTGCCTCTACACTGTCAGGTCAAGCACCCCATTGACCTGACCCCAGGTCCGCTGCTACCCAATGAGTCGATATATGGGTGCTCTGTTATGGAGAATGATGAAATCAAGAGGCAGATTCACGATCTGCTACAGAAAGGTCACATCCGGCCAAGTTCATCGCACTGTGGGAGCCCGATCGTGTTGGTACAGAAGAAAAATGGGACTTGGAGACTCTGTATTGACTATCGGGCGCTGAACAAGATCACTGTCCGGAATAGGTACCTGATCCCACGGATTGATGACTAGAGGTACCACCACCTCCCACTATCTCTTTGGTTATTGCAAAAAAATGCAGTAAGCTCATTTCCCAAACTAGGAAATTTGTTTTCCTGATGATCCGCCCCCAGGGCAAGAAGTAGATTGTGGCCACGACCTACAGACATGGCTCCTCTACACGACAAAAACAAATGGACAAGGTTGTGGAGGAGTGCAGGGACATCTTCACCTCAACCACAGGGGTGCCTCTACACTCTCAGGTCAAGCACCCCATTCACCTGACCCCAGGTCCACCGCTACCCAATGAATTGATCTATAGGTGCTCTGTTATGGAGAATGATGAAATCAAGAGGCAGATTCAGGAGCTGCTACAGAAAGGTCACATCCGGCCACGTTCATCGCACTGTGGGAGCCCGATCGTGTTGGTACAGAAGAAGGATGGGACTTGGAGACTCTGTATTGACCTTACGAGAGGCGTGAACAAGATCAGCACATCGGAATAGGGGTACGATCCCACGGATTGATGACATACATGGACCAACTCGAAAGGGGAAAAATATTTCAGCGAGATCGACTTGGTTTGGTCATCACCAAGTACCCGTCGAAGAACCCTTTGATGGAAGGCCACCTTCAAAGCCAAGGAGGGCCTTTCGGAAGGCGGCTGTCTGCCTTTCGGGTTGACGAATGCTCCCGCCACCTTCATGAGGATGATGGATGACATCTTGCGGCCATTCACCAACTCATTTGTAGTGGTGTCCTTGGATGATATTCTGATCTTCAGCCAGACTTGGGAAGAGCACCTTCACCACATCCGACAAGTCCTCCAAACACTGCGGCAACACAAGTTGTGTGCCAATTTGGAGAAGTGCACTTTTGGCATGACCCGAGTTCAATATCTGGGATACATTATTGATGAAAGGGGGGTGCATGTGGATCCGGCCGGGATCAAGTCATTCGGGATTGGCTGGCCCCAACCACTCTGTGAGCTTCCCAGCAGCTTTACGGGTCTTGCTAATTTCTCTAGTAGATTCTGGGCAGGATTATTTCATATAACTTGACGCAGGTCAAGTACGAGGAGGAGTGAAAGCAAATTATTTTGGTCGAATCTCAATAGAAGGCGCTGCGTAGAATTGAAGTATACCGCCTGCAGTACGCCCCCGGTGCTCACATTTGCAGACTTGCAACAACCATTTGAGATCGAGACGATTCCTCGACTATGCTATTGAGGGAAGTTCTTGCTCAACGGGGGCATCCGAGTGGCATATCACGGTGAGACGTTGTCGACATGGTTCGAAAGTATCCCACTTATGACAAAGAAATTTATTCCATTGTGCGGGCTTGTCGACAATGGAAGAATGACATTTTGGGGAAGGAAACAATCATCCACCCGGACCACGGACCGCTGCAGTTCATACGGACACAGGGAAGTTGCGGAACGATCGCCATAGAAGTGGTCCACATATCTACAACAATTTCATTTGAACATCAAGTACAAGAAGGGTAGCACCAATAATGTTGTCGACTGCCTCAGCCGACCATCGATCGTGGCCATAACCACAGTTATCAACTCTTGTGGGCAAGACACTTTTGATTGGCCGCTTCTCTATAAGAGCGATACAGAATTAAGCCACACATACAAGGAACTCTTGGGGGTTACACAAGTTCTAAAATTTCACCTCCAAGATGCCTTTGTTATGTCACACGGGACACGTTTGTGTTCCTTGAAGCGAGCATGCCAAGATGATATGGGAAGTGCACTACAATTGAGTCGTTGGGAATTTTGGGGTAAGAAAACGATGGCGATGCTGTGAAGTATTTCTATTGGCTAAACCTTCGACGGGATGTCGAGAAGTACATCGAGATCTGCATTGCCTCTCCATTGCCAAACCGAGCCATCAAGAAGCAAGGGTCTATACTACGCTACCTACCCTTAGTCTAACTTGAGGAATCCATCTCCCTGGATTACATGTCGAGCCTTCCTTCTACTAAGCATGGAAATGATTGTGTTTTCGTGGTCATCGATAGAGTCTCGAAGATGGCCATTATGACGACTTTGCAAGGAGAATATCACGGCGAGAAAGCCACTACTAAACTCTTCTTTGAATGAGTGTGGGTTCCCTTCGGGATCCCACGATCTATCATATCAGAATCGCGACAGCGAGTTCCTCGGCACATTTTTGGTCCGGCCTGCAGGGTTAATGTTGGACACCAAGGCGACCAAGTCCACAACTTTCCATCCCCAAATTGATGGCCAAACAAAGGTCTTCAACGGGATGATTGTACACATTTTGTGGACGTACAATTCAAAAGCATCCATGCACATGGGGACGAAAGCCTCCCCTATGTACAACACGGTTATAATCGGGCTCTCCATAGCTCAACCGACCACAACCCCTTTTAGGTGGGCTTGGGATTCCAACCACTATGTCCCATTAACGTAGCCATGCCATTTGCAGCTACTCTGGCTGATTCGGCTCATGTCCAGCCTGAAGCTGACAAAGCAAACAACTTCATTGAGTGCATTCAACACATCCGCCAACAGGTTCATGACATATTGGATAGAGCCAATGCTAAGTACAAGCAACGACATGATCACATCGGGTGCCACACAACTTCCGGGTGGGCAACAAAGTGTGGCTACATTTGCGGAAGAAGCGCCTCATGGACCCCACTTGCAAGCTTCGCTCGCTCCCGATGTGGGCCGTACACCATCACTAAGGTTGTAGCGAACAATTCCTTCGAGCTCGGTATTCCACCATTCCTTTGTACGCACCCGGTATTCAATGTAGACCGCCTTCGTCCTTACTTCCCACCTCTTTGGACGACTTTGACATTGGAGAAGAACTCACATCAAAAGAGTTAAACCCGGACTTTGCATGGAACGAGGGCCACCATAGATTGTATCATGGACATGCAAATCAAGAACACTAGCCAATGAAAGATCGACGCGTATCGAGGTTGTCAAAGCTTGCCAACTCTTTGCACCAAGGCAAGTGGTTCACCGGGGACCAAGTTCGACGAAGTTTCCTCATCTCATGGAGGAACTCAACGCAATGGGGACCATTTCTTCCTAAGGGGGAGGAATGATCCGGGTGGATATTGGTGGCCACCCACCTATTCCACTTGGGTCCCCACCATTGTCTCTTTCGATTTTTCGGTTTCAACACATCTTACTATTTTTAGCAATTTTTCGGGTCATGAACTTCGGGAGCCGTTTTGAGGCCCTAAACGATGTTTTTTGGACATCGTTTGTCGACAAATATGATTCCATTGTGAAATTGATATCTGCAACAACGATTGTAGTCCTCGAGATAGATATTTCTAACGATGTATCATACGAGTCAAAATGAAGATCGTATGCCAAAGTTACATCCCTGGGAAGTTGAAACTCCAATTTACCCAGACGGGGCCCATAGTTTTGGTGCTTCAACTCCTAGGGTTAGGTTTTTGGACGTTTAGAGTTCTCCACTGTTTCTGAATAATAAATAGGCTCTCGAGCCTCATTGTAACACAGGTAAGAGGTCCGTAGCCACCACATCTCTTCTTAGAGATTCGCTACTAGCACCCTAGCTAGTTTATTTCAGTCATTTGGTTTTAATGAAATGAAGTGTTATTTCCGTTACATATTTGTATTTATGGTTATATGTGTATTAAGTTGCGTTCCTTCATAAATCCAGATCACTTGGGCAATGCGTCCTTCCAGCAACCATGGCTTCGACCACATTTTAATGGTAATTCCATGTATATATGAGGTTTTGGTATTTTTTTTGTTTCCCGATTCCTCTTGCTTTACTACATATCATGCATATTATACTTGCTCTTGTAGGGATTTTTCGGAGAGGAAGACCCAAGAAGGGTTGTTGGTACCCATGCTTGCCATGTCCATCCCACTAGGTAATTACTTTCGTATTCGTTAAATCTTATTGTAGGTTTTAGTATCCAATTCCTATAGTGCACTAAGACTTTATGGCCATTTATACTTGCATAATTATAGGGTGTTGCCACTATGTGAAGGGTCATGCGAGGGGACCGATTCGGTGGTCATTCAACTAGGTAAGAATCTCCACTTGTTTTTTTCTATCGGTTTACTTGTAACACTTTCTTTGTCCTATGCTTTTATAATTTTTTTAATCTTTGTGTGCAGCTAGTGCTGTGTAGATGAGTTCTCCCTACCTCACTACCTCCTTGGCGCCCCAAAGCTTGAGGACTTTTGCATGTTGATTAATTTACAGTTTCTTTTGTCTAGGTTGGTCTCTCGCTACGGTTGGCTGCCCTAGAATTAGCATTCCCTACTAGTGACTGTACTCATTTTCTTGAGCATCGAACAATTTGGTTCGATGGTTCTCCGTTCTGTTTCTAGAATTATAAGTGATTCTAATTATTGAGGTGAGGCATGAGAACTGTGAACCCTTGCGAGGGAGATGTAAATATATGTGTTCACAACTTTTAAATTTCAATATATATATATATATATATATTGACAATGTATTTCTCTACTTTAAATTTCTATTGCTCGACTTCATCTAGCGTGAATATTTTGTTTTATTGTTATTGTTACTAAAAAATTTAGTGATAATATCTACTGTGTGTCGAGTTCTTTGCAAAAGAGAAATTGTCCCGTATATTTTACCTCGCAATTTCTTATTTCCAATCCTCTGCTCCATATTATTATTCATTCTTCTATCTATGTTTTGTAAATTACTTCCATTCCTCTGTTTATCTAATGGAAATTCACTATTAATGACTCATTGTATCAATGGTTAATGCAACCGTGTTGATACTAGCTAGGAGTTTTAATACATTGTCCTATTTTTTTGTTTTGGTCAAAGCATATATTGTAGTGTGAAGTAAATCTAATTGGATACTATGTCTTATTTCTTACTTGGTTCTAAGAATACATGCTCGACATAATTATTTTACTTTTTGAGACTCTTATATAAATGGATGCACTCGAACTTCCTCTATCGCATGATTTGACCCGCGTTTACCGAATTATGCTTAATCGTCTATGAATGGAATGCTATCTTACTACATTCTGTAATATGCCTTGTGAAATCAATTGTTTACTTCTACTATGTAAACCTCTCCCTTTCTATTCGTTCTCTTCTCGAGGGACGATAAACCTCTATTCCTAGTTTCATAAATGAAGTCGAATAGAGCACCGCCAATGAAGAGCATAGGCACCATAGGAGTAATTCTCCTCCTAAATTAACTACCTCCGGAAAACCCAGAAATGAATTCATTTATTTAATTTATACGGGGAGTTGGGTTAGCGAGAGTCTTTTTTTTATGATAGCAAAATTATGGCTTAACACTTGTTATAATAGAATCTACATATGGCCAATTAACACTTATTATAATTAGTATTTACATACATGGGAACTCTTCTCTTTTAGATCTAAATAAACATATGAAACCTATTCTCCGAGCTAAATATTAATGCACCGTTAGCCCCACAATAAGGCTATCCCCCCACATATGGTTTGGGAGATAACGTGGGTAATACTATTCACTTAGCTTGAATTAAAGTAACGTGATCAATAACATGAAACGTGCATTAAAGTATACAACTCTTCCAGGTTCTCCACTAGTCATTATACAAATGTATATAATTATAAAGCTGCACAAATTCATCGTAATTTCATGGTAATTCACTCCATTGCTTGTTGTTAATAAATACACCGCACTAATTTATCTTCAATATAACGCAAAGAATGAATAATGAAATTCTATGGAAGAATCATACTAACCAGAAAAGGTAATTTTGCTTCCAATCCATGAGCTTCTTCCTCCAATCTCTCCCCCGAGCAGAGACCTCTAAACCCTAGAATTGAAAACCTCTTCTTATCCTGGTGAAGGCACTTTTATGCCTACTTTTTCCCGACATCGTTTCCATAATGGCGTCTTGCTATTTTGGGTTGCACTTTCCGTAGCGTAGGCTTTTCTTTTGTTTTTTCACAAAAGTATAAGTTTTATTCTTTAAAGCTTGCTTTTTCCACAACATTGCTTTTCCTACCCCTTCCCGGTGCGAGTTTCCTCCTCACTCGGCTTTTTATTAGATACTTTTCTCCATTCTAATTTTAATTCTAATCATTTTCTTACTCCCCACGGGTTTTTCAAGGAGATTTTGGAAAGTTTAAAAAATTTGATCCTATCCACATGGATTAGAATTTAGGATCTCTTTATACTCTATCTTTTTCCAAACTAGTATTCACTTTTCTCAATATTATTAAAACCAAATAATTCTTACAACATTATGAATGTTTCTTAGGTCCACATATTAATTGTCCTTTCTACAATAATTTTCTAGGATCATGATGATCCATCTAAGAAATATGAATACCTCTACTAATATACAAAATGGCTTATTTATTTATGTTCAAAGACTAAATGATTTCTAAAAAGCTCCTTAATGAAGTAGACTCTACATATGCTACTATCACATGCTTCTCTCTATGATGTTATGGAAAATCAAGACTCTTATATAAAGAATGAATATTGTCCTAAAGGGAAAGGCCAATATTGATAAATAACGTGAAAAATAGAGTGCCTTTTTCAAAAGTAAAGATATTTCATGTCTTCTTTCCTTGGATTCTTCTTAGGTTCTCCCATTTCTTCGACTATGTGAGTCTACGCTTATTTCCTTTCTCTTGTTATTCTATTGGATTTGACAACCCCTCTTTAAGTGTACTGAAACCATTGCACTTAAAGAATTGAACTTTGGACATATCTTTCTTCTTGGACTTTCCAAACTTTCCCTTCTTTAGTTGCTTAACTCTAGCTAGTAAGGCTTGAGACTCGTTCATACGATCCATTTTCGTTATTTTACCTTGATTATAGGTTCTTCCTAAAGCATTGGTCCCACAACTCATCAAAGGGAGTTGAATATTTCTTGTATTATATGCTTGTTACGAAGATGCTCCAATCTAGTGGCAATGCATTCAATACACAAATGGTCATTCACGAATCATAAATCCCTTCTCAAATCCCACGAAGCGGTCTCTTAAATCGAGATATATTCATGAGAAAGGATTCTTGTACTCATTATTTGATTTCTTCATTCTATATATATTTTTCCACAAAAACATATTTTGTCCTGATGTAATGACATAGTGAAAGTTCACTAACTTGTCATACGTAGCCTTGGAAGTTTTCAAATTTGCAACAAATGGAATAAGAGGATGCTTAATGGATTCAACTATGATCCTTTGTGCCCTTATTTCCCCGTTCTTTTACTTCACTATTTCTTGAGTGTTGTCTTTTCTAGGTTCCATAATTTCACCAGTAAAATACTCAATTACCTCATGTTTAGTAAGTGCCAGGTCTATCCTTTTATTCCATGCTACAAATTCGATGCTCCAACGAGCTTATTTATCTCCTTCAAGAAAGAGCCCTTATGACCTGTAGATTCATAAATGGAGTGATAATATGATACTTACTTGATAACCAAGATTCTCCTTTTCTTTGATCATGTCTCCAACCTTCTTGATATCTTCAGGATATTTGAAGATACCGCAATAATGTCCTTGAAAGATGTTCCCCGAGATTCCTCCAACAACAACTTTCAAGATGAATGGTACCAAGATTCTTTGATGCTTTATTTAAATATTTATACCAATTAGTGCTTCTTGAAAGAGATAAATTATCCTTTTTATAGTCTTCTTTTGAGCAAGACAAATATTCCCAAGGTCAATCAGGTCTCTCTTCTGACACTTAATTCTACAACTGTATTTCCTACATCTCAAACTTGCTAACCCTAATTTAGATTCTCGCAGAGATATTCCTTTGATGAGGGATTGATGTAGTACTCATCTCCTTCAATGTAGAAACCCTCCTTCTAGAAAAATAGGTATTTTCCTTCTTTTCTTGTGTCCTTCAACAAATGATTCCATTTGACAAGAAAACCATTCTTTGTGTCCACAAGATGATCCTTCCAAATTCCTTATTGTTCACCTTAGCTTTGATACCATGTTAGGAAAATGCTATGTGGCACCTTATTAATTTCAATCTTCCTTAACCTTAATATTTGCTTGTGAACTTAATTAATATTATTGTGTTATTTCATTTAGATATTTCATCAAACAATTATCAAGAACAATAATAGTAGAAAGAAAGGACACATAGAGTAGGCTCTTAGTTAGGGAAAAAATCGTCCAAAGGGAAAACCTGGAAAAACTCTTCTTCTTCTTATAGAATCTGCTTCCAATGACACAAAAAAGACCCATAATTTAGAACAAGTCCTCCTCCTAGCCACGGTATTTTTTAGGGATGTAATATTTTTCAGATATATAGTATTGTAGGCAACTTTTATCATTTAAAAATTCATACGTATAGAATGTAGGAAAATATTCAATAAAAAACATGTAAGTTACTATTAAAATTGGTAATTTTTTTGGCGAATATCATCCATATAATCATATATATGTAAAAAAATAGGCACATAATTTTTTTATTCGAGGAAAATGTCAAAAAATAACCCATTTGCGAAAATTTCACCCATAAAAATTTCCCTACTCCTAACACCAAGTCATCCCTCCAAATAGACCCTCCAATAGGATCATAGTCAAACTAGATAAACCAAAGACAAACCCTTCTCCAACAACAATAGTCTCGAATTTCGACCCTTCTTGTAATAGAATTTCAAACTTACGGTGATTTGTAGAAATTATGAGCCACCGCAACCACTCTAGAAACTCACACGTGTAAGAGAAAATTGCCCAAAAAACTTTTCCTTTCCCTTCACCATGGTTTCTCCTTGCTTTTGATATCTTGTATTCTCTTTCCTCAACCTTCACTCCTCTTTCTTCATCCTTGTTACTGCAAATCAAACTTGTTGGTGATGAGTGCCAAATGAGGTCAAAGATGTCTTTTTTTTAGGCTTTTTATGTGAGTTGCATATCTCTCCTTTGGCTGATTTGTCTCTTCTAGGGCCGACATGTTCTCTTGAGTTTTCCAAGATCTTGTAGACTGAAAATAAATTATTTTACAAATTACATCCAGATGGGTCTTATAAACACGATGTTGACTCCTTTGATTCATGATAAATAAATCTTGTGACCTAACAAACCATGGAATCATGAAGACCCTGATTTTATCTAGAATACCATCAATAATGGGCATGAAATCCATGCCTTACCATTAAATGGATCATGGGGTTGGGATCAATTTGAATATATTGGTATATAACTAAGGTTGGATTTATCTAGTCACTAAGTCGGGAAAATAAATCACTGGGGCCTTCTTAGTTTTGAATTCATGCTTCCTCTAAATTTGTACAAGTAGTAATATAATATTAAAATCAATTGGACGAGATGTGGAATACAATTTTTTTATACAACATGCCTGTACAATTTTTCTATTAGGAAACTTTCATGACCAATTGTGGAAGGCCATAGTGTTGACTACCTCATCACAAGTTTTCGTGAAGAAAGAAGAGAGAAATGTGTATTTGAGTAGTGTATTGGATTTTCCATATGAGAAGAGAAACAATAATGGGAAGCACATAAGGATTGTTGATATTTCAGGCACGACAAGGTCATTTAGGGCCGACCATGAATCTCGGTTTATTGAAACACCTTGTACTACGAGATGCGACTTTGGATATTTATCGGGGTTTTCGATCACATATTCAAATGCACCTTAAACAGAAGCAAAAAAAAAGGTGATGCGAACAGAAAAGGAAAGAAAATGGAGTGGTGTATTTTGTTTGGAAAGTAATTTGCCAACTCAAATTCGCTCTCGTCGAGAAACAACTGTACTGCCATGTATTGCAATGAATGATAAAGGATGTTGGAAAACAAGTTATTCACATAAAAGACACCAAATCGTCACTGATTTTGGGTTGGATAATGGATTTGTGTGAGAGAAAGTCATGTTGCGCCCTCGGAAAAGTCAAATACGAAACCAAGCTCAAACCCATGGATTATGTGGAGGATCTGTCACCGACCATAAAATAAAAGGTCGAAGCGTAGTGGAGGAGGGGCAATAATTCGTAAACATATATTTTAAGTCTAGAGGTAATTCCCATGTAGATCGATTTACGCTACAACGATACCAAAAAAAGCGAGAACTATTGGCCATACCACGATAAAAGGTCACAGAGGCTGGTTATAGAGACATGATTAGCATATATCAACGATGATATGATGCCGTCGTTGGAATTTTCACAACCAACATTGCTTTAATCGGGATTTTCCTAGATTATTAGAAGGCATTCGTTTTGTTTGAGTAATTTTTTTGGCCTTTTTTTTATGACGTAAAAATGTTTTGATGTGTGTTGCGGTTTTAATATATTATAGTGTGTTATTGTCCAACTATAATGTGAAAAATGAACTGAAGAACCAATTATAGAACATATTGACATATTTTCAAATTGGTGGTTTTGGGTACATACAATGCCACAAGAACATATCTCTAATTTGATTATGTATAATCTGTTATAAGCATGTGGCGTCGTCTGCAGACCGGGAACATCAAATTATAGGTTAATTTGATTATGTGTTTAAGAGGTCATCTTGTATACTTGACTTACGAATACATTCGAGTATCCGGACTCTGTCTTCATATATAAGCTGGGAAAAAATAGTGGAATACCATGTGTTCAATATATTGCGGTATGTCCATAGGATGGTTCGGTATCAAGAGTTTGACCGCGTCATTCTCAGGAGAGTCGAGAAGCGTCAATTTTGCAAAGTACGTCAAATATGGTATGAAGAAGTTATGTATTAAATGGATCAAGTAACAACTTGAAGATGTGGTAGTGAATATAGAGCGGTGTTTGCGAGATTTCGAGTGGGTGTATGTGTTAACGAAGACCGATTATATAGAGATCAATATTATTGTTGTAATATGTGTTTTCCATGAAAGAATTAAGGGAGGGTGTTGGAAGTAATGCTTCTGATGACATGTGCAGTTGTCATTATGAGTCACGATGAGTCAGTCTATATGTTGTTGCTTCGTATGTATGCATTGTAGTCATGATCTAGATGTGTCTAAGTTAGTAATTTATTTCCTATATATTTGTAATTGTTGCTATAAATAGGGATATTGAAGTCTTATTTGTCATGTGTATAATCTCTCTCTAATGTCACTCTAATTTCTAGCAATGATCGCTACTAATAATAGTAAAAAAAAAGAATTTCAGTTTAGGGAATATATCTTCCTCTCCCTCCTCAACCTCTCTCTATCTCCCTCTTCTTCCTCCTCAACCTCTCTCTATCTCCCTCTTCTTCCTCCTCTTTTCCCTCTTTCTATTCCCTCATCCTCCTCCTATTTTTTAACTTTTCCAAGTTATCTAATGCATATAGATTCTTAGGAAAATATAAATTAAATTATAATGCACACACACTAAGAATTAATTTGGAAACCCTTTTTTACGGTATACAAATAAAACATAAAGCCACACCTCTCTGTTTTTCAATGTAGTAAATTCACCATTTTTATTTGCAAAATCTCCATAAAGGGGATGAAACTAAATTATATCGTAGTGTCCCAAAGACGAAAAAATTCCCAAAATAAAAAGGAATATAACCATAGGAGCTAAGGTGGTGATGACATAATGGGCCATGGGGGAGTGTAGTTGGTACATCAAGCGTCCGGAGACCATAAATTTATCATATGAACTTCATTTTTGGGTTCTATTTATATTCTAGGAAACGTCTTGATAATATTTATAGAAAGGGAGAATACAAACTAGAGGATTCCTTCAAATTCTACCACGATTGCAATGAAAAACTCCAAAATTTTGTTTCTGACTTGAAATATGTGCAAAAATTTGTTGTAAATAAGATTATAGAGTTAAATATGGTTTTTCGATGCTCAAAATATTGAATAAATATTCCCTAACCCACGCATTTTCTTTAGTACTCCTTCCCATTCTTTATTTTCTACCCATCCTTCCTCCTCCTCGTTCATTTTTTTTCGTACTTTTTCCCTTTCCTCTTCATTTTATACTCATCCTTTCTCCCTCCCTTATTTTCTTGTCCCCCTCTTACTATTGATCATTTCCTCTTTCTTATTCCCTATCATCAACTTTTTGTCCCACCACTTTTCATCTTCCTCCCTTCTTCATCTTCCTATTTCCCCGCAAATAATCATTCACTTTTTCTTGAATCCTCCTTACCGTTTGTCTCATTCTACTCCCTCAATTTCTTCTATATTCATCCTCTTTTTCTACTCTTATTTTTTGATTCCTCATTTCTTCACTTCTTCTCTGATACCCCATTCCTCCTTTTCTTCTTTCCTACTTTATACTTTCCCTCCTATGCTTCCCCACCTTCTTCCCTATTTTTCCTTCTTCAATTTCTTCTTCGTATTTTTTATTCACTTACCTCACTTTTATCCTCTGTTTTCTCCTCTCCTCTCCTTTCCCTCTTTCCTCCTTCATGCACTTCTTCGAGAATTGCGTAAAACCAAAGGTTATGTTTTTTCTCTTCCCCCTATTTCTAATTATCTTCATCTTATTTTCCTCCTCAATTTCTACTCCATCTCTATTGAGAGTCATCTTTCCTCATAATCCTCTTTGATCTCCACTCTTCCTCTTTTTCTTCCCTCCTTTACCCTCCTGCCCCTCTTCCCAAAACTATCTTACATCCTTCCTTATTTTTAAGTTCCATCTTCCTCATTCTCCTTCTCTTCCATATTATCGTTGTAACTTCACTCTTGTATTCTCTTCTTTACCCCTTTCCCCCTCCTCCCTCCTTTCACAAATTACTTGAGAATTTCATAATACCCAAGGATATATCTCCTTCTACTCCTTCCTTTTCTCTTCTCTTCCCCTTATTTTACTACTCTTTCTCTACTTCTCCAATTTTTGGAGTCATTCTTCCTCATCTTCTTTGTCTTTGAGATCCTCTTCTTCCCCTTTTTATTCTCTGATTTCTCCTTCTCCTCTCCTTCTTCCCCATCCTTCCTTCTTTTTTAGGTTTTTCTTCCTATTTCTCCTTCTCTTTTATATTCCCTTCCCTCACTTCCATCTCCTCTTCTCTTCCATTATTTCCCCACTTCATGAGAATTGTATAATAGTTAAGGCTACACCTTTTCATATGGGTGAGTTATGTCTTTAAGGTAATAATTTTTGGACAAAGCTTTATCTTGAATATATTTATGTATTTTGGATTGTAGACTATTTTGATTATTTCATTCACATTATAATTATTCTGTTCAAGCCCCTAATTATGTAATTCCATTTTTATAGATATGAGTTCAAGTGGATTTAAATACGAGAGGTATGATAATGATAACAAGAGAAAGGACAAGGAAAGTTAATAGGGGGAAAAATGTTGCTGACATGAAGGAAGGAAAAAGAAAGGTCAATAAAGATAACGTATCACATATTTTATTTTATTCACAACTATGGAATTGTTATAAATGAAAATCCTTTTAATTTCCAATGAAGAATTAATGTATGCCTTCAATAATGCTTACAGAACAATGATGGAATATTCAAAAATCTTGCCTAAGGCGATTAATTGCTTTGAAAAACTTGTATGTGGTTAGACGTAATCATCTATTAATTGTAATATGAGTGATAAGTGGGTTTTAGAAGGCGAGGAGGGAATTGGAGCTAGTTCAACCAACCTATGATGTTAGGTTCATTGCTTTAAATTACATGTGTATACACATCTTTGTTCAATGTTGTAGAGTAAGTCAAAATTTCCCCTCGGGTGGTGTTGTACTAGTGGTAGTATACTAGTTATTTACCGGGGTTACATGGTTATTTTATTATTTGATACAAGATTTCTTCATCTTATGTATATATGTTTGGTTCTTTTGCTCACATGGTGTGAAATTGATTGAATGTTGGTGTGTTAAAAATTTGTAATTGTGTCTATGAATCTAGCTCTCGTGGTAACACGCACCATAACTTAAGAACTTGTAATATAATTATGTGGGTATTTTAATTCATATCCCATGCTATAAAAGTAAGTAAGTAAGTTAACATTAACAAAGATGAACCTTTTACACGATTTTGATTTTTTCAATTAAAAATGTTTGGAAGGATGAAAGTTTTAGGCAATATATTTTATATGCAGTTTGTATTTGTAAGGCTTCTATTTGCACAATATGAATATCATAACTTATATTTGGATCCTAAACACTGTATATTGAGGAAATATGAAGTATTTTTCCTAAAATATCTCCAATTTATAACTTCTTGAAAATTTTCCACTCACCATTTTGACACTATAATAAATGTCTATTTTGTAATCTTCTCCACTTGAAAATTTTCAAAATTTTACTTGAGATTTTAGGATATTATTGTGCCCAATGACACTTTTTACAATTAATGGAGATGTGTGGTTCCCTAGATTCTCAATATGGAGTGGAAATTGGCATTAAAAAATATTATTAATGAAAAGACATTTTGATGTTGGCTATAAATAAAATATTTCAATATGTATTAATTAAATTAAATATATTACAACTATATTTTTATATATAGTAAATGTAAGAAGAAAAAACCATTACTACATCTAAGTGTTTCTTTTTTTTCTTTTTTTGTTTTTGTTTTGTTTTTTTCTTTCAATGTAAGCTTTGAAGAAGATTATATTAGATCATTTAAGAATGATGATAATATAATTTTTTTCCACATGCATGGGTCGACACGTGGAAAAAACCGAGGATAGTAGAATTATAAAATTGATTTGCTCCACTAAAAAATGTTTGAGTTTAAAAATAGAAAGTTATAAAAGAATGTTTTCTTGAACACCTTGAGCCTAGATTATTTAAGTCTATGGAAGAATTATTGTCTATCTAGAATTAAAAAAGAGAAAAAAGAGAAAATACTATTGAGAAGGATAATAAACTAATTTGTGACAGGTGGATTGATGTCCTCCTTTGAGTGAGAGAATTGTAAATGGGGCCAATTTCTTGTTTCTCCTCCAATATTTCCACTAGAACTTTCCCCTTAATTGTCTTTAATGTGGTGGAAGATATTCACTATTTCATAAATTCATGATGTGATTAATCCTAAAGACATTTCATAATCAATATGGATCACAAAAGTATAAGATCAAATATTTTCATGTACTCAATATTGCTTTTCCTGGAGTTTCTTGTATGTAAAATCAAATTTATCCCACCTACTCCAAAACATCTTCATTGGAGCTGAGTCTCCCTTTTAATTCTAGTTTCTCTCTCTATATTCCCCATGTCATTTTTCATAGCGAGAAGCGACATTGCTATATAATATATTATGCTTTAATTCTTTATTGCTTTGGAGCTAGAGGCTCTAAGATATTGCGTGTACCTATTTTGTTTGAGAATCCTCTACCTTTCATCATGGTGAAGGTCAAAATGAAAAGAAACCCAAAGAGAGAAGAGGATAAAAGGAGTCCAAATACTGAAATTTGGAAGAGAGGGTGTGAGGGAAATATAAAATATTTTCCATTTTGAGTCTTTTGTTTCCTAAGGAAATGGCTTGGAAAGATAAGACCCATCTAAGAGGCAGAAATAAGACTTGAAATGTAACCTGGGAGACCAAGAGGAAAAGGATACAAAAGAACGAAAGCAGATCAGGCTCAAACTAGACCAACATCGGGAACATTGATTGTTTTGAAGAAACATAGATGAGAGACGAGAAGAAGGATTTGAAGACCTACCTCTAAGAAGGAGAGTTTTAAAAATTTTTCCCCAAACGAAAGGATGACACATAACAAAACATAGCAAGGTCGAGAGAAAAAAGCGAAAGCTGTGAGGTCGAGGAAGAAACATAAGGTAGAAAGGAAGTGAAGGATAATAAGAGCCAAAAGTAGAAAGCAAGATTGATAGGAAAATCTAAGATGAATATGAAAACTAGCAATTACTTACCTTCGCGATACCATAACAAGGAATATTTAAATAAGAGGTCAGTGTAAGGGCAAGGAAATCTTTGTGATGTCTGATAGGGGCAGGTAGAGTGTGGAATGAAATCAATTTAAAATGACATCATGCATGAATTTCTCAAATCAAAGCTAGTCACAAGAAAGGAAACATTAAACATAGAAGGATAAATGAGAGAATGTAGCACAAACCTTATTTCATGGACACATTGAGAAAGGGGAGGACATTCTCATTTGAGGTGAAGCTACAATTCACATCTTATTTTTGGATACCAACATTATAAATGAGAAGACCATATTCGGTGAAGCTGCAATTCACATCTTCGTTTTGGAGACCAACATTAAAAATCATAAGACGATATTCGATAGTAGTTTAGGTACCCTCCTCTGGTTCCTTTGCGAAGACAACTATCAGATCTCAAGATGGTCGGATAATGCTTGTTGAAGCTTTGACGAATGCCTATTAATGACATAAAGGGTGCGGGGGTGCCCTAAACCTCATGCATGCTGCATTTAAGCGAGGTGGACATGGCATTCAACCTTGGATGTCAAGCCATAGGACAAGCATTAACCAAATTTAATTCATTCCATTTGATGCAGCCTTGGGTCAATATATGGTTTTTATACTTCCCAATAGGAGGGAGATATTAATTGCATTAAAATGGAGTTAATACTTGCCAATATGAGGGAGATACTAATTGCATTAAAGTATTGATAAAAAAAAGGAGTCTTTCAATGCGAGTCATAAATAATGTATTACAATGTCCCCTCTCTCTCTCTCAAGGAATATTCTCGTTGTTGCAATGTCCATAATTTTATTTTGAATTATATTAGGCAATTAAAGGTAAAAAAAATTTATGTGTGGGAATATTGTGGTTGTTGGTATAAAAGGTAGGAGATTAGCATGGAGTTGACACATACAATTTAAAAAGAAATATTAAATATTAAGATAAAAGAAAACTATATTTCATGTTGTATATAAAATAATATGATATCAATTTTAAGTATATAGTAATTCGACGTAAAAAAAAATGTTATATTTTGAAACATATAATTTGAAAAAAAATTACAATATTTTAGATATGTATTATGAAAAATATTTTAATATGCAGGTTAATTAAAATAATTTTATATTAATTTTTTTTTAATGTATAAATAAACAACTTTCAAAATTAAAAGAGAGTTGAATTATGAATCAATAGTGTTTTAAAAGAGAGTTCAATTATGAATTAAAAGTGTATTATTTAAAAGTAAAATACATTTATACTTTAGATGAAAATGTCTTTAGGATTAATCACATTATTAGGATTTGGTCGAAATCCTAGTGATGTGATTAATCCGAAAGGCATTTTCATCTAGATGACAAAAGTTTTAGATCGTACAAATCCTAATAATGTGATTACTCAGAAAAACATTTTCATCCAAATTATGGATAAACATTTTCATCTAAATTATGGATAAACATTTTCATCTAAATTATGGATCTTAGATCGTACATTTGTACTATTTTAGAACTTCTTAATGTAAACCAAATAAAAATAAAAATAAAATTTAGAAGTTAAAAATTCCAAAATCTGATTGAACGTGTTCTATCTCTATGCCAAAATATTATTGTATCAACGTGTTCTATCTCTATGCCAAAATATTATTGTATCAACGTGTTCATATGTTAATAAGGTAGACCGGCCGGGGATTAGTCCTACGTGGTTGCCAAAATATTATCGTGTTCTTAAGTCGGGTCAGTCAACAAGAAAAGTGTTTCCTACTTGTATATTTGGAAGGATAAGAAAATAATCAAACCGCGTGTTTTCTGTTGCAATGGATCATTCAAACGGTCTTTCTGTTGTTGTGGTAGTTGTTTAAACGTCGTCCTTCTGTGGGAACGGCGCTTCTGACAAAGTCAACGCCAGCATATATATGAAGTTGAAGTGGAATGGGTGCAAGCTGTGTTGTGTGAATAGATTTTCAACATACAGATATAGATTTGAAGTCTATCTGTAGTGTCGTAATATATATATATATATATATTCAAACGGTCTATCTGTTGTGTTGTAATATATATATATATATATATATATATATATATATATATATATTCAAACCGCGTGTTTTCTGTTGCAATGGATCATTCAAACGGTCTTTCTGTTGTTGTGGTAGTTGTTTAAACGTCGTCCTTCTGTGGGAAGTAACGACGACACGCACGTGAATGCAATCTATGCTGTGAATAGATATATATATTTGTAGTGGAATGGCGCCCTCGCCTTCAGCCTAGATATATATATTTGTAGTGGAATGGCGCCCGTCAACGCCAACCAATTCACCTTGTAGATATATGAATGGGGCTTCTGACAAAGTCAACGCCAGCATATATATGAAGTTGAAGTGGAATGGGTGCAGGCTGTGTTGTGGGAATAGATTTTCAACATACAGATATAGATTTGAAGTCTGTTATATGTATATGTTTTTATTTTTTTATTTTTGAAGTGGAATGGTGCCTGTGACCAAGTCAACGTCAACCAATCCACGTTATAGATATATATGATGATTGAAGTGGAATGGCGCCTCACCACGCTCAACAACGCCAACCAAAATTGAAAAAAAAGACTCGCGGCGAGGTGTTTTCTTGATCAGAAACGTCTTCCAGGAGACTATAAATTGCGATCGCAATTCAATTGAAAGCAAAACCCACTTCTATTAGTTGGGATCTCGCACTACAACATAAAGGGGGGTTTTAAGACAATATTTAAGACAATTTTGGGGTAAATTGTCTTAAATTGAGACAAAATAAAACTTGTGTCTTTGTTGTCTTAAATAAAAGAAGGTGTTGCTCTTTGTATCCTCATAATGTGCTATCATTTCCTCCGTAAAAATTGACCAAGTGACAATTTTTTTACGGGAGCAAAGCCATCGATACCATACAAATGTATTTTGTTCTAAATGTAAAGTTGCAATGCGTACCTTTTGTGTATTTTGCACGTTATGGAGATCAAAATATTGCTCCATCTGTAGTATCCATGTTACAGGATCCTTTCCATCAAACTTCCTCATATCCATTTTTGGAATATGGTGGTTCTTCGCGCCAACATTAGAGTTTATGAAATCACGATTAACATTTATTTTGTTCTCATCATGAGGTTCTTCTACTATATTTTCACCATTAGGAAACATTTCTTGTATCAACTTGGTCAAATCTTCGATGTCTGCTTTTAGATCATTCTTCATGTTTTTCATGTTGTTTTCCATGTTGTCTTTCATGTCATCCATCTTAGCTTCGATGCCCACTTCCATGTCATCCATCTTAGCTTCCATGCCTTTCTTCAAACCGTCCATCTTCACTTCCACGCCATCCATCTTAGCTTCCATGCCTTTCTTCAAACCGTCCATCTTCACTTCCACGCCTTTCTTCAAAACTTCCATTTCATTTTTTGTTGCTCTTTACGAGAGTGAAATTTGTTGCACTTTCTCTTGTAATTTTGATAGATCATGTTGCAATTCTTCATCTTCATGAGTCATGGTAGAGCCTTCTGAAGGCTTAATGGGTGTTGAATTCTTTTTAGGTGCCATTTTAGAATCCAATATGGATACCTATTCTACAATAGGCCCTTGCAATCAATTCAATTTGATTCTTCAAACAAGACTTATGCAATTCGGAAAAAAAAATACACACCTTTTACTTGCTTTGAGGAGCTCGATATTGAAATTGTATTATCTCTGTGATTGCAGATCTTCAATATCTGAAATTCAGCACTGAAGTAGCCCTTTGAATTCTCTTTTGAATTCCATAGGTCTGACCTGATTTGGATTCTCCAAGACAAATTTGTGTCCAATCTCTCACAATGACCTAATTCTGGACTGGTTCAGTAGAGCGAACTTGTACGACTTGCCACTTGTCACTTTTTTGTCCTTTGTCTCTGAAATTGATAGCCCAGAAACTTCAGTCTGTGTACTTGCAACCACTTTTTACGGCACTTCAATCCGATGCCCAGAGAGAGAGTTATTGAAGTTTTCCCACGATCACCTCTTTGAGATGCAATTCAGGAGCCTGAAAAAGCACTACCTTCCACAGATCATATCTCCAAAAATATTGCGAATCAAGATCTGAAATTTTTTTGACGAATTTCCTCAGGATTTCAGCTTCGCACCATATGAATTTCAGACTCTGAACCTTCGTAAAAACAAATTTATAGCGCAAATGCCACGATGACCTGTTTATGAGCCTGAAAAGATACCTAACTTCCACAGATGATATCTCCTCAAATATTGCGAACCAAGATCTAAAATTTTTAGACAACCTTCCTCAAGATTTCAGCTTCGCACCCTAAAAATTTCAGCTTCTGAAGCTTCGTAGAAAAAAAGTTATAGCGAAAATGCCACGATGCCCTGTTTGGAGCAGCGAAACCCTAGAATCCCAAAGCTCTGATACCAAATGTTGTGTAACCAGCTCCAAAGAGAGAAGAAAAGAGATATTCACGCCTTAGAAATGAGCCACTTCGAGGGGGAAACCTCCAATACTTTACATGAATGAACAATTCTTGAATGATTCAATTTACAAAACCTCCTTTCTATATATAGGAGTCCATGGGGCCATAATGTAATCCCAGTGGGCCACAATGTAATCCTAGCCGACCTAACAATAATAATTTAGGGGCACAATAATAACAGAATGGGGGTTACAAGGGTACAATAATAATAATAAAGGGGTTACACTAACAACAATAAGGTACTATTCTAGTAATATAGGGACCTAACAGTCTTTAAGCGGGTGTCTCAAATTAAATTGTCTTAAAATTAAATTGTCTTAAAATATTGTCTCTATAAAGACAATATGTAACACAAGCATTTTTGTCTCTCCAGAGACAATTTCATTTTTGTCTTTCCAAAGACAGTTTCATTTGTCTCTCTAGAGACAGTTTTATTTATTGTCTCTCCAAAGACAATAGTTGGAATTAAAGACATATTGTCTTTATGGAGACAATGTTTTTAATCCTATCTATTGTCTCTCTAGAGACGATATAAAAAAATGAAACCAGAAAAATATCTCACCATTAAAATAAATCAATATAAAATATTTAATTAAAAAAATCTACAATATCATTGAATAATTTAAGTTAGGGTACAGTGGAATCGAACCACCAACCTCCTGCATAGCAGGTACTCTTCCATTGAGCTAGCACCCTTTAAAAAATTATGTGAAGAGTTATGGCAGTCCTTGAAATTGTATAATAGGCATTGATTTTTTAAAAATGTTCAACACATAATGGCTTAATCATTGGAAAATATATAATCATGCAAGCCCCCATTTTTAACTTAATAAAAAAATAATTCATTGGAGTTAACTTACTGTGACACCCTTGTAGCTTGACTTGCACAAAAAGCTAATAATAAATAAAATCTACAAACAAATTAAGCCATACAAAGAAAATTAACTATAATCAGCACAAGCAATCCAACCACAATCCAAAGAGACACTTGCTTACTAGTAGGCACTGACCAACATGTATGATCTACAGCCAGTTTCAAATTTCAGACCTTCATAGTCTTGAGTCCATCCAGACACCTGCATGAATTAAGACAACATAGCCAGAAACAAATAATACTAATTAACACCGTGAGTAAAACTTTCAACAAATAACAGTAAGTAATAGCTTCACTATTTCTTGACAACTAACTTATAATAAGTATTGTCAGATTTAAAAAAAAGAAAAAGATGAAGTGAATCTTAATATAGAAAAAGATGAAGGGTCAGATTATAACACAAATCTTAATATAGCAACTTACTTCTGTTCATTTGCTGCATTGCTTGCATCTGTCCCGAGATACTGAAGCACCTCCATTATCTGTTTACACGGAAAACTGCCCATCACTTCCTATTTTTCATTTTATGAAGCAAGATTACAAAAAACTTATATCAAAGGGCAAGCTACATAAATAATTTGTTCTCACTAACCAGTTGTCGAAAGACTGGAATTTGCTTTCTTCGGTTACTCTGCTCCAGCTACAGCACAATTGAAAAGTGTCAAGGTGTTGGTACATGCTACTAGTTCCATATAATCACATATATGTCTGTATCACGATCAGTAAATAAAGAACTATTCGAAATTAATTTTCACAAACATCAACAGCTTAGAGGAAATGGCATCTTAAATTTCGTTTTCCTCAGCTGAGCATCACGGCTGTATAATCAATGCCCTCTGTTTTCAACAGATAACAATGCTTGTGCATCTCCCTACAGCGCTGTTACAACTAATGGAATATGTACAACATTATGAATAAAAGCAGCCATCAATGGACCTATTTCTGGAGTTGCTTCCAGTCCTTTCTAACTTGGTACAGGGCCATTTACTCTGCCTCTAGACCCTGTCAAACAACAACGTATTGTCTTCTACACCAAATGATTTCCCCCCACAAAGATTAAAGACATAATCTGTCATCAACTTTCTTCCATCAATGTCTGTAACCCAATCAACATCATTATAGTTGCTTCCCTCATTTCCTCGCCCTCCAATTACTCTAGCTAAAACCCAATCCCTTAGTGCCTTGCAGGCATGAGAATATATTTCAAATTGCTGACCAACGATTCAGAGAACGATTGAGCAGGGGACGGTATATAAGAAGATTAAGTTGGGCAGACCATACAAGTAAAATTCAAAATCAAATAAACAGAGCTCTTCTGGACCAGGCATGAACCAACTTTTTCTGATTGTCAAACACTACACGGTACCATTGCTGCTGGATATTGCCATCAATGGAGAGCCCACCACTGTTTCGGGCTCAAATTATTAGTGCATGGTTCAATTTAACTTGACATGATGATTTTTCCCCTAAAAACGTCCACATAAATGTACTTTATCAAATGTAATACCTGGAAATCACTTTAACAACTTACCAATGCTCTTTTGTCCTCTTTCACGACATATGAAGTAGCCAAATCTATAGAACATTGTAAATCCTTGGGCATCTATCAACTGTAAGAAAATTGCAAAGCATGTTTTGTGAAATGAATGTGAACATCAATAAGATACTAAGTGAACTCAGAAAAAATAAAGAATTCAATCCTACAAAAACTGAACACATTGCATGGTAAACCAAAAACAGGTAGGCGGGGATATTGCTCAAAAGGAACAAAAGGAGTGGGAAAATAATATTTTTACTGGTTTTTATATGAAGAAACAAGCATCACGAGGTGGAAAAACACACACAATTAATTAATTCATAATGCCCCCCCAATAGAGGGACTGACAAAATAATCCATAGCATTTAAGGAATAGTAGAATCTCACATCTAAATTAAGCTCATACTTTAGCTCGCGAAGGCCATCAAGTGCTGAATGCCTGTATATGGAAAACAAACGCTATAAGAAAAGAAACAGACAAGAGAAAGATGTATAGCCAGGATAGGCAAAAGAAGCAAGCTAGCAGTCCGACATATTATTATGATCAAATTTCCATTTCAATCTTGTAACAAGGATCAAACCCCTCATTGTGAAACAATTTTGATTTATGCAGTTCTCAACTAAGGTATATCTCGAAGACGTACCACTCAAGGTCAAATCAGTTGCTTGAGCGAAGGTTTGAGACACACTATGGATTATGTTTGCCTGTTGTATCACTCCAAAAGCGTATATCATAAACATGTCAAGTCTATTGTTTTGGAATTTGGTTGGTATTCCCAAATGCAGAGTCGTTACTCAGTTTGAATCTCCATATCAACTCACTCATGTTTTTCATTTCAATAGAATAATTTCATGGGCTCAATGTATATCTTCCTAATATTCCTATATAATCCTTCCAATCCATTCATATTTACCCCACAAGCAGCTATATGGAAATTATCAAAGCCTAGGACTCTAATTCCAAAAAAAATGTGCAATGAATTAACATTAAAAGGAAGCAAAAACATGCAGATTTTCCAATAATTTTTTTGAAGCGGCCGACTGTCAATCCCCAGCAACTGAATCAAATTCAAACAATGAGACTGAAAGCGATCTTCTATGGAAGCTTATACAGACCTGTTCTGAAGTTATTGGCAAATTTCTAGATTAACAAACTAATCCTTTGTGATCAAAGTACTAGCAACACAGAGCAGCCACTCTCAATTCCCAACAAAAATTCAAAAATCAAAACATCCAGCTCTCTCACTGCCCATTTTATACTCTTCGATAGGCAACAACAGTCCTTAAACCTTTAACTGATATAATATTTTCTATTCTATATTCTTGTTTCAATAACCATTTAAGTGTCAAGATTTAGAATGGGATTGGAAAACATAGAGGACTAGAAAACCATATCATGAAGACTCAACACAGGCAAAGCTAACCCTTTCAGAACTAAAATCCCCTAATAGGAACTGTCCAGACTCCAGTGTTCACCAAACAAGGGATGCAATGTTCTGAAAAAACTTAAATTCCTTCTTCACACATCCGCCTTGTGAAAAATTACAATTACCTTCAAATGCCAATTTGAGATTGTAAAGCTGAAACTATCACGATAAAATATCGTGAACAAATAATAGCACAAATCAAAAGGAAGGCAGTTATCTAACAAAACAATGAGGATAGTCTCACAATAAATGCATTTTTTTCTAAATGTTCTCTGAAAAAGGAAATGGCTTGTACTAAACCCTGTCAATCCTTGAGAATCTGCATAAGCTGATAGTACAGCCAGAGGTGCCTTCACTTTTCCTGGGGTAGCATCCAAAGATATTGTATCTGGAGAGAATAAAAATAACATTCAAAGCCTTGTCAAATGAGATATCACAATATATTTTGAATAAACACATTTTAAAAGGTACACGGTAACATAATATATTCAACACAGAATTTTATAACCATTTAAATTAAGTATTGAATATGCATGATCATTGATATCAATCACCCACGATACACCATTTGGGATCAAACTCTATTACATTAAAAGACAAAGAAGGACAGGAAAGAGCATGATATTTGTTATAAAAGTGTTATGTGATTTTCCGATATATGGCCAGCCAATAAAGGGTAGTTGATAGACATCATAATGCAGATTTACGCAGCAAAATGTATAATTTATATGATTTTTGAATTTGAGTATAAGAATTTTTGCCCAGCATTTCAAGTGAACTCTTCATCCGTCATCAGGACTCAGGAGCAGCCAAAAGATAAACTTCACTCAAAATATTAATTTTAAATCTTGCGACGTAGGTTCCAAGCATACTACAACAAATTTACAAATATTGGGGAAATAAAGCATTGACTTCAATGTTCAAATTGTCATCCGCCCTCCTCATCAGAGTAATGGACTTGTTTGGTGTAAAGTGCATCAAAGTCAAAATGATATTGACTGGAACCAAAAGGACCACTTCTTTCAAAACTTAAATTGCATCACTGGTGTACCAACTATTTAATATGATAAAAAAATTCCAATTTGAAACCAAAAAAACGAAAGCATTGCGAAATACTATGCTGAAGTTTGAACCTTCTAAAAGCAAATAGCATCATCAGCAACAGACAAACATTTATAAAGTATTGACAGTTAACTCCATTGAAAATTGTAGCAAAGGAATGTCTTCTCTGGCTCGTGCCTTAACCAGAAAGACCACGAGTTGTCTTTCCTTTACAATGGAGCAAATTCATGGAGATGGTGAACATATTTCCAGTTGCAGGGAGTAAAGTTCACGAGTTCATGCGTAGTGTTGAAGGATCAGTCACATGGATCATATTCCTTCTTCAGATTAACTACGGGATCAATTAGCAGTTAGAGTTTAGACAGGACAAGTGGAGCTTCAGTCCTTGATTGAAGGAAACACGAGTTGAAACTCCAAGTTATGATTGAAGGGAGAGAGAACCAGTTCAACTCAGTCAAATTGTCAACTTCAGTCCTTGATTGATGGAAACACGAGCTGTAAATACAAGTTATGATTGGAGAGAGAGAGAAAACCAGTTCGGCTCATTCAAATTTTCAACCACGAGCTCTAAATTTGGCATGGATTGAATCTATAAAGGAAGGACGAAAGGCATAAAGTTATTCATTATTTTGTGCACGAAGGATTGTGACAAGACAGAGCTCAGAAGATTGTGAGAGAGCACAAGTTTGTGTGAGATCATCTTTGTTTGTGAGTGCATACCTTAGAGAAGCTAGTGTGCAATATTGAGGAGGCTTCTCTGTGGCAGAATTGCACTAGAATTTAGGAGTCAAGTCCTAAAGAATATGAGGCCCTCTGCGCTAGGAAATAGGAGGCCTGTGATTTTTGTGAACTGACCCCTGTGATCCAGAAGGAAGTCTCTTCCACAACATGCTTTCTGGGGTTTTCTTTTGTTATCCCATTGAAATTGATCTTTATCTGCCCCTCCCTTGGAGGTTTCCAAGACTCCTTGGGAGTAGGCAGCTCTCCTTCATCACGAACGTATAGGCATAACATACCTCTTTTGGGCATCCAGGTTTGAACCTAGTCATTGGCTAAGGCAACTTGTATTTGTTAGTTAGACCACTCTAGGGAATAAACTTTGAAAATCAATAGCTTCCGCTGGCAAATGTTTGATCCCGTTAATTCTGTGCTAGAATCCATTATTCATGTCAATCAACTATTGTCTATTTGACTGCCTTTCTTACAAGACTTGCATTTATATAGGTCCTTGTTATAATATAGTTATAGACTTTCCTCAACAAGAAGTTCATTCCATTTAAATCAGATCCATGAAGTAAAGATTTTAAAAACACTTTGGAATGCCTCTGAGTTAACAGCGCTGACATGAATATTGGTTCCCTTAAATTGAATGACTGTTAGCAGAGACGCATCGGCTCGGCATTGGAAATGAAAGACCACAGTTGGGACTTTCGCAGTTTTCAGCCCTGATAAATCATAGTAGGTATCAAAAAGAGAAAACCCACCTACAGATTTCGGGTTACCAGTCCCTGCCCTAAAACCATCCCTCATTGCAGTATAAGAAGACTCGGCCATACGAGCCACAGAGGTTCTAGATTCGATAATAACTCCGCTATTGCCAGTAACATCCACCCTGAACACAGAGGCAGGGATGGCGGTGAGACTTATCGAGCGCAGCGTAAAAATTGTAGATTTGGGTACTGCATTTGCACAAAAAATTAGGGAACTAGAGGTTCCAGACATGCTCCTGTTGACTAAACATATTGGAGGTTCCAGACATTCAAACCGCTTGAGAGCAAGAGGATACCATGACATATTGGAGTTTAAAACTGAAGAACACTCATACAGCTGTGACTGGGCTGCTCATCTTTGCAGGCCTGTGGGAAACTTGATGGCAGAGGTAATTTTTTATTGTTGGAAGAGAAGCTGCAAAAATTTATAGAGGTACATGTAATAGGATGTTGTAGAAGATTTCGTTTTTACTTCCAACAGAGCTCTCTGGAGCGTTATCAATCTCAGTTCTGGCATGTACAAAACTTAACTAGACTCTTGAAAATGAGTAACATTCCCTGCCTTTTTAGAAAAGAAGAAAAAATTGAACAGTTGTTTCTGTAACGACATATTCATATTGTGAAATTTGGTAATCATTGTGAGTATTCAAGAAAAAATCGCGAAACCTGATTTGTTCATACCTGAGATTTAGACAGCAGAACAGGGGAATCAAGCAAGGTAGTAGCGCTGAGACCAGGGGGGTGGTCAAATAAGGAGATCTCACCCCACCAAGTGAAGAAATAGACGGCAAGCACTTAAACCAAGCTGTGTTCAATCTGGGTGCATTGAATCCCCTCGGGTAGCCAATCTCTCTGCAAAATTTCCGCCACCAGTCCTCGTAGGCGGTTTATGGCCTGCCCAAAACCTCTCGTCAGCACCAATCCAGCTGCAAAACCGCCTGAAATACTAAAAGGATCATTATCCTTACCGCTCTTGCTGCTGCTGTTACTGCCATTAAAGCCCGCCGGTGATGAGGGCTTCAGTTTTGTTCTTGGCCCTGCCGGGTTTCGATCTGTGGTCCTGTGAGAAGCTGAGAGAAGGAGAGAAGGAGCGGGAACTGAATTCCTCCGCCATCATAGAGGCAATAAGCGTTTTTGGCCAGGGACCCCAATCTAGAAGAACCTCATCTGTTATTTTCTTCGTTCCCGCCATAAATTTTGCAGCTGTTTCACATACCAATCACCCTTTTGAGAATCAGAGCCCCTAAGAAAGTTTGGACTAAGTTGATACATGCCGCAAGAAAGTTTGGACTAAATCACTATGTATCAAGGAACTAAGTCATTATGTATAAGCAATTTAGATTAAGTTAATATTTTAAAATAGTAATATAAAGATGAATCATGAAGTGGTAATATAAAGATCATGCGGTTAGTCAAAGGTCAAGTATTAAAATAACTCATGTTTTTTTTGAAGTATATAGATTTTCTTTCCACTAATAAAGATGGTAATAATTTGATAGAAAATTTAGATATAAGTAGAGTCTACTACAATTTATGGCTTATTCTTGGTGAAACAATATCTTTTAAAAGTTTTGTTTGGTTCATGATCAACTTAAATAGTTAAAAAAAACAAGTAAAGTTGTAAATCAATAAGAATTTTAGCTTTTTTTATCATCATATATCAACAATTAGAAAGAAGTTTGCTATAAGATTAGGTAGTTCTTTAAAATTTATTTAGTGTCATAAAATAAGTTAATCGTTTGGTAATGATTTGGTAGAAATTTTAGGCACGAGCAGAGTTCCACTATGATCCAAAGCTCATTCATAGTGGAACAATGCCTTTACAAGTTTTGCCAAGTTCTAGGTCAATCCGTATTGTCAAAATTTCATTGTGGTTTTGGATGAATGAGAATCATGACTATCTGTGTCGTCAATTTTTTCTCATTATAGGGAATTTTACTGGTGTATTAAATGGCTCTATGATATCACCCCTAACCTCCATATTCACAAAGTGAACATGGGTGTTTAATAAACATGTAGTTATGATTGAGATCTTTATTATGCACCTAAGTGTTTACTTAATCAGGCATTGTGCATGGCATGGCATGTTGATACATACTCCAACACAATTGCATTAGTTTTGTGTCACCATGCAATCATTTTTGCACTAGCGACGAAGTTCCAACACCTACAACAACAACAGATAATCCTACACTAATGTCGAGTTCCCTACGTGGTCATCTCATCTGTGGTTTAATAAACCCATGGTACTACAATGATCACCAATCAAGTATGACTAGGGGAATTACAGGTCCATGCCAATGTCAATGGTCAACTTGGACTAAGATAATTCCTATGAAAGTGGTGATCAAGTTTGTACATTCTGCTTAAGATATGGTGCTTATAGTCACTAAGTGATAGTTGTAGTTACAAGGATAAGGTTTTGGTGTTATAATGCAAGGATTATAAGGACCAAGGGCTATGAAGGCTAAGCACTGTTGGAAATATGGATTATAAGGTTAGGGGTTTTAATGCAAGGATTATAAGGACTAAGTTTGTAAATATTAGGGATTATTTGGAATATGGGTTATAGGTTATATTAGGGGTTTTAGGGTTTAAAAAAAGATAGGGATTAAAGGTTATAAAATTTAGGGTTTATGATGGTAAAATGTAAAGAGATATAATGGTTATAGTATTATGGTTATGGTTTATATGTGTTAAGGAGTATAGTGGTCAGGTGTCAATGATTATATGTATTACATGTTAGAGAGGTAAATTATTTTAGAGGATAAGGGTTCTAATCTTTAGGTATTAAGTGTGGAAAGGGTTATAAGGATTGGGTCTTATAAGTTTTAGAGGAATTAGGGCTTAGGATTAAAGTTCATATGAATTAACAATAATATAGGTTATATGTTAGAGGGATTAAGGACTATAAGGTTGTTGACAGGGTAAAAATTCCACCTTGCCAACAAGGGGGAATTAACTCGATCGTAGGTCCCAACTAGACTAGCTTTCATTTGGAATGGCTAATCCCAACGAGTTTTAAAGATTGTTATAAGGGTTAGGGAATAATGAGTTAGTGGTTAAGGGATTATGGATTAGGGGCTTAGGGGTTAGAGGAATAGGGGCTTAGGGGTTAGAGGTTTAGGGTTTAAGGGTTAGGGGAATAATGAGTTAATGGTTAAGGGGATATGGATTGGGGGCTCAAGGGTTAGGGGATTTAAGCGCATCTAGGGGTTAGGGGAATAATGAGTTAGTGGTTAAGGGACAAGGGATTGGTGTTAGGGGAATAATGAGTTAGTGGTTAAGGGGTTAGGGATTGGGGGGTTAGGGGATTTAGGCGCATTTAGGGGTTAGAGGAATAATGAGATAATGGTTAAGGGATTAGGGATTGGGGGCTTAGGGGTTAGGGGATTTAGGCACTGTCAGGGGTTAGGTGAATAATGAGTTAGTGGTTAAGGGATTAGGGAATAGGGGCTTAGGGGTTAGGGGATTTAACAATTAAGGATTTTAGGGGTTAATGGGTTATGGATTAAGCGTTAACAATTTAGGGGTTAAGGGGTTAGGGGTTTAGGTGTTAGTGGTTTAGGGGTTTAAGGGTTTAGGGGGTTAAATGGGTTAAGGTTTTGGGGGTTTAGGGGGTTAAATGGGTTAGGGGTTGGGAATTAGGGTTTAAGGGGTTAGGGGTTAACGGTTTAGAGGTTTAGGGTTTAGGGGGTTAAATGGGTTAGGGTTTAGGGGTATATGGGGTTAAATGGGTTAGAGGTTGGGAATTAGGGTTTAAGGGGTTATGGGTTAAGGGTTAGGGGTTAGGGGGTTAAATGGGTTAAGGTCGGTTTAAAGGTTTAAGGGGTTAGGGGATTTAGCATTTAAGGATTAGGGTTAGGGGTCAATGGGGTTAGGGTTTAGGGGGTTAAATGGGTTAGGGTTTTAGGGGTTTAGGGGGTTAAATTGGTTAAGGGTTGGGAATTAGGGTTTAAGGGGCTAGGGGTTAAGTGTTTAGGGTGTTAAATGGGTTAGGGGTTTAGAGGTATATGGGGTTAGGGGATTTAGCAGTTAAGGATTTTAGGGGTTAGGGGTTAATGGGGTTAGGGTTTAGGGGGTTAAATGGGTTAGGGGTTTAGAGGTTTCCCTCTGATATCCATATTTGTTTAATTTCGTGATTTAGGCATTTTTAATGTGTCATTACTCGGTTAATTAGGATTAAGTTATGTTGCAACTGAAGGATCAACTAAAGATCTATTTTCCTCCATCCCCACCCCAAAACCCGTCCTTGCACCCCTCCCTTAGCCAAGGTAACCCTTCCTTATATTCAAGGTGTTATTGATCACTTTTCCAGAATTCTATCTAAAATGAACATCAAAACCTTATTTAAACCCCATCGACTCTGAAATAAGGACGCTCGTAATCTCAAGATCTGTGGCCTTAGGTACCAGCAATTTGTTGACGACATTATGCTCTTTTGTCATGTCTCATTGAAGGAAGCAAAAAACATTAAAGATTTACTCCATGTGTTTATGGAAGCCTGTGGCACCCCTATTAATAATGAAAAATTATGTATCTTCTTCTTTAATAAGGCTAGAAATATTAAAACCTTTATGGCGAGAGTGTTGGGGTTTGGTATCAGATATCTTCCCACTAAATATTTGGGCATTCCCCTTGCTGAAAGCTCTCTGAAAATTGCTTGTTGGAGTCATCTTATCCACAAAATTCAAAGCAAGCTCAACAATTGGACTTTTAGAGGCCTCAATATGGCTCCCCGCACCATCCTTCTTAAATTCGTCCTACAATCCATCCCCATTTACCAGCTGTCTGGAATGGCCACGCCCAAAACAATCTGCAGCAAAATGGAGGAAATATTCAAGAAATTTATTTGGGGAGGGGTCCAACAGTTGAAAAAATGGTCCTTGGTAGCATGGTCGAACCTCATCAAACCTAAGATGGAAGGGGGACTAGGCCTTAGAGACCCATTTATTCTCAACCAGGTATTGGGGGCGAAATTATGGTGGATATGGACATAGGAAGGAATGGAACTGTGGAAGTATATATGGATGAGGAAATACGGCATGCCCAACCATACAGAGGATATTTTAAGATACCGGGACCCCCCTAAAATATCGACCATCTAGAATCTAGCAGCCCAAAACAGAGATCTTATTTTGTAACGTTTATTCTTGGAAATAATGAATGGAAAAGCAACTCTCTTTTGGAATGAATCCTAGAAACAAAGGAGCAAATTATTCCCTAGACAGGAGTTGAGTGAATGGTTCACTTATGCTCTGAACACCAATTATAAAACGGTAAACCAATACTGGAGGGAAGAGACCATTAACGGTGGATGGAGAAGATGGAAAACATGACAGATTGGCCAAATGCAATGAATTCAGATCAATGGATACATTTGAAGGAGCTAGAATCGAGAAGTATCACCTTCGAGGAAGGGTCAGACATATTGATATGGGGCTATGCTACGAAAGGATTATTTACAGTCAAGGAAGCTTACATGATAAAAGAAAGATGGGGACAAGAGAATCAACATCAAAACTGGAGGAAAATTTGGGGAGGGAAGTGGTGGTCGAAGGTGACCTAGGAGTGAAATCCCGAAGTTGGGAAACACTTTTTGGCAAATGGCTAGAATTTGGGTGAAAATTTTAATTTCTCATCCGAGAAAATAATCAACTCAATTTCTCAACCGAGAGTTTTTAAAACTCTCGTCCAAGATATTTTTAATGTTTCTCCCGAGAGTTTGATTGGGCTTGACTGGAGTTAAAATACTCTTGGACGAGAGTTAAGTATTTTCTCATCCGAGAGTTTTATTGACATAAAATCTCGGGTAAACTCTTGTCCTAGAGTTTATAAAACTCTCTTCCTAGAGATGTTGTTAAATGGACAACAACATGGTGGGATTGGACAAGGATATGGGCCGATTAAGGAATCCACAGAGGCGGTAGTGAAACCCTAGCCACAAATCTCTTACATCACTATAGCTCATGGTGGTTAAACCCCAGCCAATTTAGTAATTGGCATGGATCCCAAGGCTTTTGGAGATGCCAGACAAGCAATAGAAGATGGTCGAGCATATAAATACTACCAAGAAATCTTCAAGGCTTTTTGGAGATGCCAGACAAGAAATATAATATGGCCACCCCATTGTCCTGCCCCAACGTAGGTTTTTGGAGATGCCAGACAAGCAATAGAAGCTGGACAAACCTTGACCCCATTGTCCTGCCCCAACAACATATGTTGAAGTGGTTAAACCCTGACCCCGTTGTCCTGCCCCAACAACATATGTTGAAGCAAAAGCTGAATTGACTAAACGAAAACATTGCAATCAACAACACAACACTTAATCAAACTAATACATACTAGATTCCTTGGTTCAAAACCCTCACCCTTTAATTTCGAAGTCCCTTGCTCGTCCTTTAGCTTGGCATCCATGACCCATATTTTCCCTTCAGAAGCTAAGACGTAGCGATCTTCACCGAAAATCCGTGTACCAATTCCACAATCCCAAGTTTTGTCAAACTCTCAGAGCCTTTGGAAGCCCTCACCTCTTTACCCGCACAGCTAAAACCCAAAATCGAACTTCAATTTGAAGCGGAGCTCTGTCGCACCAGTCAGGCCCTCAGAACCGTGCGGGATCTAACGTGATTGGGCATTGCGGATATAAAAACGAAGGCTCCCGCGGCTTTTTTTACCCTGTTGGCCAACTGGGGCTTTATGAGGCGCAAAAAACACGCCTCTAATGTGGGAGCCGAGATTTGGGTTGCTGTAGAAGACGGAGACTTCAAAGAATACAGAAGGTGATGAATCTAAAAGCATCAAGGCCAGGGATAAGGATTCTGAGTTAGGATATAACCACACCTTCACCTGTGATGGGTGGATTGCCTCAACTAGGGTCTGCTTGCTCGCCTGCATAACATCCCTGCAATCTATTCCCCTGCTCTTGCAAGTTTGTTATTCCCTTGCTCTTGCAAGTTTGAGGACCATCGGTTCGAGGGCTTCTTAATTACTGATCTTCCCGATTTCTGACATATGTCTTCGCGCGTTTTTTTTGGGTATTTTTCCTCTTCTTTCATTGAAATATAGAGCGCGGGCATTCCAACGGGACGTCACACGGGAGTCGATCATAGCGCAACGGTTGTATGGCATTTGATCTCGAGCGCTTATCACGACTCATGACTGGAGAGTTTAGAACACAAACAAAATAAGCACGCAATAGAGTTTAAGCGACTTGCAAGCTCGTAGAACACAAACATAATTTGATAAGGAGCTAAAAAGGGTACCCAATTTAAATGGATTAGCTCGTGATTCCATTAGCAAACCCGCGCTTGGACAATTCATTACGAGTGTATTTTGGAAATTGACGATTGAAATTAGTGAATGGTATCATGTATTGTATATTTTAATTAGTATTTATTTTGTATTTGAGTATTTTGGAAATGTGTAGAAAGATGGTTGGAAAGTATATGATAGCAAACCCACTATCAGACAATTCGTTACAAGTGTATTTTGGAAATTGACGAATGAAATTAGTGAATGGTATAATGTATTGTATATTTTAATTAATATTTATTTTGTATTTGAGTATTTTGAAAGTGTAGAAAGATGGTTGGAAAGTATATGATATTTTGGAAATGTGTAGAAAGGATTGTTGAAAGTATATGAGTAGGATTTTGACAAATATTAAAACATTACAATTAATTAATTTGTCATTTTTACAATAATAAAAGGGATATCAAATTATTTTAAAATATTTTTAGTGTTGTTAATTTTAGTTTTTATAATTTATCAAGTTATTTAAATTATAAATTATTTTAATTTTATTATAAAAATAAAAATAAAAATATTAAAATAATTATTATTATTATTTTTTTTAAATTTTATATTTGAAAATTAAAATCAATAATAAATTTTGTATTCAATATTACAAAATAAATTATAATATATGTTGATATGGTATTTTTCAAAAATGAAAGTTCTCTTAGTTTATTTCAACAAACATTATAAGATGGCCTTAACTTTAACTATATTTTTCCCTAAGTTATCTAAGCACTTCATATCAAAAATAACAAATGTATCATTGCATGGCTTGGCTCGTGCACAAACAAAGACAATTAAACTTTCAACTATTTTCTTCCAAAATAAATTGCTTATTGTTTTAAAATTTATAAACAAGCTAAATAGTGTGATTAGTTAGAAGTTTTATCCCTGGCTAGGATGAAGTTATTGTTCTCTACTCCATAATTTTTTGTTAATTAAAATACTTCATATTCATATAAAAATAAGAGATTTACAATAGGAGATTTACATTGATAGATTAAACATCAAATTTATATACTTCTAAAAGCACTAGCTTCTCCAATGATCACAAGATCACATAACCACAAAAACACTATTACAATAATAACAGAGTCTCATTTCAACAACAACTAAATATTTGCATCAAGAGTTTAGGCCCCTCAATGAGACAATTCTAGACAAATAGTGCACATAAACTGAAAATGATTGTGCTTCAGTGATAGTTGCCTTGAAAACGAGAAGAAAATAGAGCTCTAAACCTAGAAAAGAGTGTCCTTTGACAGAGGGAAACATTAGTAAATCATAGTCTTCCTAAAGGTCCTCTACAAAAAACCACATCTTCCATATAGCATGAAAAGAGTAACCACTTTCTCAGATGCAAACATACTCATCCATCCCAAAACAAGCCAAGTTGAAAGCATATGTTAAAAAAATCTTCAATTGCCAAAATTCAAGTTGCAGGTGCCCATAAAATGAGAGGAAACGGAGTATATTTTGATGCTAGCACCAAATCCCAAGGATCATGAAAACATAAACATAAACTGCCAACAAAAGACCAAGTAAGCATAATATTGACAACAACAATGGGAATCCTCCACTTCCAGAGCATGTACAACAAGACCAAACGAAGATCCACTCTAGATACTCTCTCCACCATCAACAAGACCATAAATATTCATACAATCTCGTACAAGTGACAATAAAACATAATTTCCACGCTTAAGGAAATAATAATAAGAGTTTGTACATGATCAACTGGAGGATCAATAAGGTCCCTGGAGGCAGAGTCACTAACCAGAAAACCTTCAATGCGAGCCAATTAGGAGTCCACCCTATCGAAACAGTACCATAGGTTGCGAAGCATTATTTTGAAATCTTCAAGGGAAAAAAATAGATTATAGGTCTCAACTTGTTTATCTTGAAGTACTAGCGAAACAAAGTAGCCAGCTATTGGTGTAAGGCCAGTGAATTGTGATAGAAAATTTGTTTCTTCTGAGGTTTTCCAGGGTCTTGTATCCATTTCAAATCCTCGCCCATCACCTCAAAATCTGAGTGATAAGGGAGACCCTCAACCTCTTTACTTTCCAAAAATAAAATCTCTTTTCGAACTTCCAAAGGAACGACATTGAAGAAGGTGGCCATTAAGTCAAGAACAAGCCAAAAGAGAAATAGAGATCGATACTGGTTAGAATTGATTCCATTGAATGATAACTACAAACCCCTATCCATTGAATCAATGTGTATAATATAGTGGTGGCTAGGGGGTAATTTCATCTATATATCTCTACAAATGTATTACGACATCATTCTTGTTGTGGATCAAAGTATTCAGCATCGATTCTTCAAGGAGGGTTGGGTTGTCGAAAGAAAACAAAAGATTATATACCCCGAGGATGTATAATACCCTAATATAAAACATTCTTTTAAGATCAATGCTTCAAAGCATGAGACTTTAACTAAGGATTGATGAGGATTTTAACAGCCAATAGAAATGTTTCAAACAAAATAGGTAGAGGATAGAATCTTGTAGGGTTAAGGGTCAAGTTTTAAGAGAATATGGGATTAGGGTTTATGGGTTTCAAGGATTCCATGTTAGGGGTTAGGGGTTAAGGGGTTAGTGGCTTGGGGTTTAATGGATCAAGGGGTTAATTTTTTATGAGTTACGAGTGTAGGGGTTAAGGGATTGTGGCTTTGGGGTTAAAGGGATACAGACTTTAGTGTTTATGGGTTAAGTTCTTATGGGTTGTGATAATGTGTCCCCTAATCCCCTTATCACAACTATTGAAGGTTCCCCTATCAATTGCTCTCATTGCCTTACTTATAGGTCCCCTAGCCCTTGTGGCATAAGGCCCTAAGGCTCCTTCTCATTCTCTAATGTTAGTATTATAGATCTCAATATACCATGCACTAACCTCTCACTTCTACCCATCCATGATACCCTTATGTCCCCTTGCCCTGTTCAATACACCAAAAGATCCCCTTCACCCAAAATTCATGAGAATTGAACATTTGGAGGCGAACATTTAACAAAATCTTCTAAAAGTTTTATTCTAATGACTTTTTTTGGGGGGGGCGAGGGTTGTCTATCAATGCCTCCAAAAGTTACATTGTCATGACCTTTCAGGGTGATTCAGGGATTCTAAGCTGAGAACAACAAATACCATGAACATACAAAAAATCCAATGAGTTGAAGAGCAAAAAAACATACCACCCATAATGAACATTTTCATCCAAAGATTATTCCATGTTGGGCCAAAACAAAACCTTTCGATAGAAATTGCATGTAGCCTACTACTACAAAGGAAATTCAAACCACAAATTTTTGTTCCACTTCTAATTTTACCCAAAATTACCTCATATTTAAAAGTATCACCATATCTTATACCAAACAAAATTCAAAAAATAGATATCCTTTAGAGAAATAGGATCATAAAAAAAAAAATGAACCATATTTTATATATTAATATTAGGATGAACCTATTTTGTTATTGGAAAGAGAGAAAATTTCATAGATGTTGATGAATCCTTATGCATTACTTGCATTCTAATGAGTTAACAGAAATGGCACTAGGAGAGTGATGATATTGTGTTTTTGGAAAAGATCTTTTATCTCTTCCTCCAACACCAAGATTTTTCTTGTATGTTGCTGAAAAAATGGAAATCCCCAATGGATATCGTTGCCTTCACAACTACTCCATTATATTGGTGTCTTGGGCATAAAATCAAACTCTTTTAGGCTATATCTATTAGATGTCACTTCATTGATCTATAGTGATAGGTGAGAGCTATGCATAAATCACTAAAGGTGTATCAATAGGCTATTAGTCTATTGCATATAGAATTGGACTCGTTTTATTTGTAACTTAGCGAAATGGAAAAGATGTGGAAATGGAAATGTAACTTAGAGCATTCTCTTTTTTACTTGTGTCTCGAGGCCTTGCTCGCTTCTTATCCCATTTCCTTTTATTCGTTGCATTACCTTTCCAGTCAGGTTAGTCTCAGATCTATGCTTTGATTGCTCATAACAATGCTTTAGCTCCCGGATGGCCTCCTCCAATGATCTAGGCTCATCAAACTCAATCTTGTCTTTGAATGTTATCGAAAATCCATTGATGAATCGTTGAATCTTGGCCTTCTCCTCCTTGAGGTAAGGCACATATGTCAACAACTCTAGAAATATGCTAGTTTACTCCTCATCGATAATAGAGTCCATATTTAGCTCATAAAACTATTTTTCCTTGTCATCATAGTACATCTTCGATAGACACTGCTTCCTGAATAGTCTCTCGAATTCACTCCAAGTCAACTCCTCATAAATATCTCTAATTTTCTTTACATCTTCACACCAAATATTTGCTTTACCTTTAAGACTGAATGTAGATATCCTGGCCTTCATGTTCTCTAATTAATCGTGCAATCTAGAGAATTTATTCATTCCAATCAACAATGCTTTTGCATCATGTGATTTATTCATTTCCCCATCGAATGTAGGTGGCTTTTCTTTCTTGAACTCATCCAGAAAATATCCCCTATCACTCCTCCTTTAGGGATTATAACGATGATGACCATGATACCTTTCAGAACTAGAACAAGAATAGTACATGTGTCCATCACCCCTCCTTTCCGGAGTATCCAAGAACCTGACATCCCTGATCGTGTCATCTCTATCTGACCTGTGCCCACTATGGGGTCTACTTCCACATGCCCCATTAGTCATATCCTCCTATCCATAGTTGATCTGAAGTGGTCCCTGTCTCTGCAATTTTGACAAACTCTGAAGAATTATTGCATTGACTTCTGCTTATTTCTCCTATGCCTGCATGATTTTGTCATTATCTGCTTTGAAAATCCTTATTTCCTCCTTCGAACTCCTCAATGTGTCTGCTAAGTCAAAATTGTTCCCAACACCACGCTACTCATCTGATTCATAGGGAGAATCTTTGTAGTCTACCATCTTGTTAGTCATATTTGATCTCTTCTTCCTGCAAGGTATATTATGTCAGTTAAACCAAATCATAAGCAAACTAGTGTACCTAAGTATAGCTCGAAGAGGATATCTCATCTGCAAGACCGACCATATTAGCGCAATGCGCACACACACACACACACACACACACACACACATATAAACATAATCATATCAACATATAAACATCTTTTCAACCATTATCCATTTATCAATGCATGACTATGCTGACCACATACCATGACTTCATGCACATCGACCATCATCTAGTCAAAGTATGCATAACAACATATAAACACTGATACACATAATCGATGCATGACCAACATAAACACAACAAATACATTCAGCAACGACACCATCACCTTTCACATGACGACACGACTAGAATCATGACCAATACCATGCATAAACAACAAGCACATAGATCACACGTACAAGGACCTATATGCAACCAACATGTAGATACGAAAACACATTCATCCAAGTGGAACATAAACTAGACATCATGGCAAGGAGAACGGAACCATGCTATGATACTACTCTATAACACCCTCCTCCCACATCTACCCAAGTTACCGGGCAACCGGGGCAAACATGTGACGAAAAGTTACTATGATATGATTCAACTCCCTATATATCAGTTAAGGAAGTGGAACCTAACACAACCAACCTAACCTTCTTCACTTGCAACGAAACCCCCAGGAGCCATCCAACCCATCTTGGTGACTGGAGCCATCCAACCCATCCAAGTGACTAACCCTTGAGACAAAATGAAAATTTTCTGTATCAAAGCCTTAATCTCTCCCTTGACATGGGCATGCATGCGACTTAGAACCTCCAGTCGCTCCCACAACAAGGAATGCCTGCGACTAGGGACATTTCCAGGTAGTTCTGTGCCAACGACTCCAAATTAGTAGAAAGTTTTTTTACGATAAAAAAATTAAACACTAAAATTTTATCTAAAAATTAATTAAATTATTGTTATTTATCTATTTGATATATTTGTTCAATAGTGAAAAGAAAACCAAGATGTGACTATAAGACATATGCAAGAATCAAAATTTTGATTTTTCATTTTGAAAGAAAAAAAAAATGAAGGTTTAAAATGCATATATGGGAAACAATTGAGAAAATATTTAATTTTTTTTTATTTATTTTTATTATTATTATTTTTTAGTTTTCTTTTATTGTATTTAATTTCTTTCAAATTTATATCAAAGTTTTAGTTGAAGTAATTTAAAAATGTTAACATATTTAAAAAAATAAACAATTTTAGATCGTGGAATGTAACTCATTTGAAAATCACCTTGTTATGAAGTATTATGTAAAAACATGAGATTCAAACTTAAATCCTTTTGAGTGGCCAACCAAAAAATAATATTTTTTTAATCTATTTATTTATTATATTTTTAGAATGCAGTTTAATGGAAAAGGAAAAATCTAATATAAAAGAAATAAAATTGACAGGATTACATTTCATGTGGTTTGAATATATATATATATATATATTCAAAAATAAAAAATATAATTATCCACTATCTACTCATAGAATTTCAGTGCAAACTTCCACAGTATTGATGGTTTTGTCTTAATTGCTAATTGTCCTAAATGGGTTTTGTCTTAATTGCCATTGTCTTAAATATAAAATTTTATATTAAAATATTTTTGTCTCAAAGTGTTTTTGTCTTAAATATAAAGTTTTGTATTAAAATATTTTGTCTCAAACTCCTTTTGTCTCAAATATAAATTTTTCTCTTAAACTATTTTTGTCTCAAACTGTTTTTGTCTAAAATATAAAGTTTTGTCTTAAAATATTTTTGTCTTAAATTGTTTTTGTCTTAAAATATTTTCGTCTCAAATTGCTTTTGTCTTAAATATAAAGTTTTGTCTCAAACTACTTTTGTCTTAAATTTTATATTTAAGACAATTCAATTGATATTAAATTTTAATATAAAATAACTAAAATAAAAAGTGACTTTTTAAGACAAAAGATTTCTTTTGTCTTAAACAAATGTCTTAAAATGCCCTTGAAAGAAAGTGCTTCAATTGCCTACACAAGTAAAAGCACTGCTTTCCATTGCACTCCACGTATTCACTATAAATTCCATTCTGATTAACCACCTGGAATAAATACACATTGGGATCGTCGTGAAAGCTGGAGATGGCTCAAATCTGTGTCTGCTTCATCCTGGGGACAGCATGCCGCCACTTTATCTTTATGATCAGGGCTGTGTTAAACTCACCACATTCACAGAAGCAGCTTCCTCAAGGGCTTCAAACTCAGGAAAACAAGCTTTGTGTTTATCAGGCATCCAGTTTCTGTGACGTTAGCTGCCCTGCCCTGCCCATAGATCCATTCATTCACTGTATGTATTATTAATACAGTTTGTTTTCCTAGTCTTAACAAAATTCTGACTGAAACTGATTTTACAGGACGAGGGAGCTGCCGGCGAGGGCGGGAAAGGACCCAGCATCTGGGACACATTCTCCCACATTCAAGGTTCAGTCCACACAGTACACATAGATAGATATATAGCTACACCTTCCATCTCGCTGTTTTTATTTATTTGTTGTTATTGAACGTTGACTTGCAGGTAAAATTGAAGATGGAAAGGATGGTGATGTTGCAGTAGACCAATACCACCGCTATAAGGTACAACTTGGCCGTTATGCACTATTCTTTGAGCCTAGTTGTAGCTGTAACTTGATGGAATTAATTATGGAGCTGTAATATTGTAATCTGCATGGTGGAATTAATTATGGAGCCGTAATATTGTAATGTGCAGGAAGATGTTCAGCATCTCAAATACATGGGAATGGACCTGTTTCGTTTTTCTATTTCTTGGTCTCGCATATTTCCCAGTAAGTTGAATCAATACACATAACTGACTCAACACAACAATGGATTGGATTGTTTCTGTGATAATTAGCTAGTCTCTTATTTCCATCCATTAAATGTCTTCAGAAGGATCACCAAGACACGGAGGAGTCAATGAAGAGGGCATCGGTTATTACAATAATCTCATCAACGAGCTGCTCAAGAATGGTATTACAAAATCATAATCATTTGGCCCCCTTGCCCGCGTTGAGTAGAGCTCTATTTTGTTTATATATTTTGTATTCACGAATGTTCATGTAGGTATGGAGCCTTTCGTGACACTGTATCATTGGGACATGCCGCAAGCTCTGGAGGACGAGTACGGGGGATTCCGTAGTAAAAGAGTCGTGTAAGATGATTCACTCTCCTAATTCTCTTTTCACTCCTCTAAAACATACAACATAACATCGTGCCTTTTTCACTCCTCTAAAACATAAAACATAACACCGTGCCTGTTTCTGATTCTGACGTGATATATTCTCTCTCTCTGTCTCTCAGGGACGATTTTGGCATGTTCGCAGAAGAATGTTTTCGAGCTTAGTATTGGACAACTATAAACGAACCGCTCACCTTCTCATTATATGGCTACGATCTAGGGCTTCACGCACCGGGTAGCTGTTCGCCGGGATTTGGAAACTGTACAGCAGGGAACTCTGCAACAGAGCCTTACATCGTAACCCATAATATGCTTCTAGCACATAGTGCCACCGTTAAATTATATAGGACTAAATACCAGGTGAGGTTATGTTCTTCTGTTGTTTTAAGATGCCGCCGTTAAATTATATAGGAGTAAATACCAGGTGAGGTTATAATGTTCTGTTGTTTTAAGATGTAACAGCACTAAACATACATACATACGTGTCTCTTGAATATAAACACACACTCAAATATTGTCCCAAAATAAATTGCAGGGGAAGCAGAAGGGTTCCATAGGCATATCACTTGTGGTGAACTGGATGGTGCCATACTCAAACTCTTTGCTCGATCAAGAGGCTACTCAGAGAGCAATTGACTTCAGAATAGGATGGTATGTACACACGGCTTTAACGTACCATGGGCGTGAGCACAAATATCAAAAAGAAAATCCAAAAATTAATTTTGTAATTCAATTTCATTTTGTGGTGAAAACGCCAAAGTTCAATCCCAAACATATTCATATGCTAGTTGGGCTGCATTACAAAAAATAATGGGAACTTGTCAAAGGGGGTATTAGGATTCGGTCTCCCCCAGCCTAGCTCTAGGTTCGGCCTTTCCGGACAATTAGGATGGATTTTAAGTTTTGGTACTAGAGGTGCGATGCAGCTTTTCCTTCCAGCCATATCCATGTCTACTGGTGTAATTAATTTTTCCCGTCGAATTATTACAGGTTTCTGGATCCACTAACATCGGGGAAGTACCCTGACTCTATGCGAAGCTTGGTGGGAGCACGCTTGCCAGTATTCAGCAGTGAAGAGGCCAAAGATCTGAAAGGCTCATTCGACTTTCTTGGTTTTAATTATTACTCAACAGACTTTACCATCAACAATCCCAATCCACAGAATTCCTTGGACACTGACTACGTTCTGGACGCCCGGGCAAATATATCATGTAAGTTTGATATGTACTGCTTTAATTATCACTTAATTTCTTGGCAAAGTAGTCAATCAAATTCCAACACATCAAGTGACTCATGCTATTTTTATTTTTATTTAATTCTTCCATGGTGCAATACTGCATATATTTTGGTATTAAAAAACTTCCTTCTTTGGTGGTGGTTCAGATGAAGTAAACGGAGTTTACCTCGGATCCGATGTAAGTGTTTAAACATTTAATTTTTATATAAAAAAACACTCTATAATTTCGTGACAACTTACTCTTACTTTTAAGTTAATATTATAATTATATATATATCTCCCCGTTTGCAGGAAGGTGTGAGCTCCTTTAGATCTTATCCTGCTGGATTAAGGGACGTGATCAACTATACGAAGCACCGCTATAACAATCCTCCCATATACGTCACTGAGACAGGTACGCTACGCGACAATGTTACTTAATGTCAATAATATCATCTAATTCAGTCAAAAATAATATAATATGGATCTGATCATTACGCACAACACAACATGAATTGAATTTTGATTACCAGGGTATGCTGATTTCGACAATGGCACAACCCCGCTTGAAGAAGCATTGCATGATTCGAGGCGAGTGGAGTACCATTCTCAACATCTATCATACCTACTTGAAGCCATAAGGTGCGTGCGTGCGTGCAACATATACACGTATTTGCTGTTGTTGTTATTTGAGTTTGAGTTTGCCATGTGGAGTGTGAGTTATTAACCAGCGCTTTGTAATTTGAATTGCAGGGAGGGAGCGGATGTCCGAGGTTATGTGGTTTGGTCGCTTCTGGACAACTTTGAGTGGGCGAGTGGATATGACTATCGATTTGGTTTATATTATGTTGATTACAACGACAACTTAAAGCGACAAGCCAGGGAATCTGCCCATTGGTTTAGAAACCTCCTCCAGTCATAGAACAAACTCGTCGACGTTGGTTGAGAAACCTCCTCAACTCAACTCAAATCATAACACAATTATTGTTTAACGCCATATCTCAGCATATGGTCCTTTGTAAATGCTATTTCATTTCAGTTGACCATTATTATTTCATCAATTATATTTCAACTGCTTGGCGATATGTATAATATATCGTATTTTTTTTTTTCTAATATGACGCAACTTGGCGATATGTGTCATATATCGTAATTTTTTCTTAATATGACGAGTGCGTTTGATTGATTCAAATTCAAGTTGAAATTAATTATTAACTTTATGTAAATGTAATAGATTTTATTGTTTATAATTATAATTAAATTATCTTTTATAATTATATTGATTTTGTTGTTTATAATTATAATTAAATTATCTTTGATTTTGTTGTTTATAATTATAATTAAATTATATCTTACTAAATATATATTTTTTATAATTTTTGTAATTATGATGGAAACAACAATTCTAAATTTCTAATTTTACTGTTTTAAATATATAAAGTTGTAAATTGATTTATATATAATTATTTATTATAAATTAAACTAATTTCATTAAATTATCTATTTGAATTAAGGATATTGAAATAAATATAACTTATCAATTACTCTAAAATAATTTTTATAATTTGAATATCAAATTATCTAAACTATTTATATGTGAAATCAATATGTTTTTTAAATGATATGTACATTTTTATAAAATAACAAATAAATAGATAATGACCAAAAGTTTAGGTTTACTGAAATTAAAATCGACTAAAAACAAATAATATAATGATTACATTATTTTATAAAATAATTATTTTAGGGTATCATTTCATAACATTACTTTCTTATAATATAATTCAATTATTATAATTTCTTATTATAAGGTGAGAATTCTATTTTCACAAACCTAATTTATTATAGGGAGACCGCATATCTTCCTCTTATTAAGAAGTACTTGTATTTTTTATTTATTTTTAAACTCTCAATTACTTTTTTTTTAATCTTTGGACCATGAATACTTTATTATAAACAAATTAGAACATTTGGTTTCTACATAAATTAGTTAGCATAGACCATCAAATAGTTGCAATATTGTTTGAAAAGCATCTCTCTTTGACCCTTTTATTACTTCTAACTACTCTATCTCTTCTTAAAATTGATATGGAATTATATTACGTCATGTGGACATCCAAATATTTTTTTTTTTGACTATTGTTGAGTGAAATATTTTTACCACATTTAGTTGCAATATGAATGACAAATCTAGTAGTGACCATAGTGAAGTTGGGATTATTGATATTTTATAATGCTTTTTATTAAAACCAACTAAACATGCATATTCATTGTTGTTTTTTTTATTATAGCCAACATTTCTTTTATATTTAGAGAATATTTTAATTGCATTTTAATAAGGATACCTGCCAATTCCACATTGAGCGTCCACAGGATCACACATCTCTTTGAACACAATGGTCTGTATAAAGTGCCTCTAGGCTCAATCAAGCATTGTTGTATATTGATGTGAATTTTCTCTAAATGCTCTTTGTTGTACACTCATCACCTTTTTCCACACGCAACATATGTTGTGAAATGCATTGATACTTCCTCCATGCATGGATCATATTACACTCTCAAATAACAAGCTTTATTCTTTGGAGCCTCTCATGAATTTATAAATGATTTTTTTACCGCATTAAATGAAAGATGCATAGGAGAGAATTTATGAGGTTTTGAATTCTTATAAGTGAGTAAAATTTCAATGTCCTCATTGTTTATTACTTTGAATTGACTAGAAAGATCAATTTCAACATTTGCGGTTTTGGGTGACTCAATTAGAAATATTCCAAAAATAAATAAATAATTTATAATATGAAATGATAATTAGATATGTTATTCAAGTCATAGTACATAGTCTTGTATGCTTTGGCCCTTAATCTAGGATATTTTTCCATCAAACAAGGAATTGTGGGAAGTTTGAGCAATGTTGTCTACATAGTGCAAGTGGCCCGAGGTTTTTTAGAGCACTCAATCCATTTGTATATTAAAAAACATATTTGAAAAAAGAAAAATTACAATTCTAGGAAAAATGGTATTGCTAGGTTTCGGCAAAAGAAGTGAAAGCACTAGATAGTCAGAGTGCCCCAAATCATAGTCCATTACAAGTATGGATAAATACATACAAATTTGATTTAAATTCATATATGAATTAATGATATTTCATTTTCCTTATGACCATTCATTTAAAAACTTCCTAAACCTTGATTTAATGATAAACTAGCTTATTATTATTAACTAAAATTAAGTATCTTAGTTATGTCCACTCTATTATATTTTCACAGTGAAATGGCATGCAAGAAATTTACTATGAACAAACGTATATAAGTTTGTAACAAATTAGCATATCAAGGACTAAAGTATATATATAGGGGGAAGTTAGGAAGGAGAAAGAGATATAGGCCCCTTTTCTGCTTTGACCACCATGTTTTGAGAGAATAAAAACTCATCCCCCATTATTAATAGAAAAGGGGCTAGCAATGTGATCATGATGAATAAGAATCTAGAAGAGTTGATATTATAAATCTAGTTGAGAGTTGAAGGAGTCAAAATTACCTTCTAGGAGTCTATCGAGTTGTGTTTTAACTGGGATAGTTGGAGGAAAGGAGGCTTCATTCCATTTGAGTGCATTTTGTTCCATTGATGAGTAGAGAATCCTAGAGTTGATAGTGAGAGAACAAATAGAGATGGTTTGTGCAATATAGAAACGCATAGGCCAACCAACCACACTTCTTTTGTCACATACCCGATTTTTATTTTTTTTCTAGCTATTTTCCTCACCGTATAGGGTCAGGGAGATCCTCGGGTTCATTCTCCTCTGAGGCCTATTTTTTTCCATCACATTGTTCTACTTTATTCTATTTTCTTATGATCATGTGTACACAATTCTTGAAACATTTGGATGTTTAGAAAACTTATTAAATAAGGTCAAGTGTGATATGGTAAATCTAACTAGTATATTTTGTAGCCCCATTGTTTGATTAGGGCACCTCACATAATTTGGATAAAGGCTTATTTAACTTCCTAATAAGATATGTATGTTGGTGGAGGGTTTGTATACATATATCATGGTGCTCTTGTCACACTATAGGCCAATATTTAAATTTGTTACATATCTACCCGCCTTGCATTGGAGTTATGGCAACGCTCCATATGGAAACACCATCCACCCACCGATCGCCAACTGTATATATCCATGTGACATCTTTCCTCTTTCACGTGGTTTACTTAGGTCTCAAGGTAAGTGATGGTGGACAGTTGAGATCAATCCACGATTGATCTACGAACCTCGTGCCATTTCACAAACCCTAAGGCCTTAACCTCGTTTGTTTCCTCATTCGTTCGGTGATGGCACTGTAATTTCGGAAGAGGTGGTTGTGGCTACCCTTCGACCCTTCCAGGGTATGAGATGCTCACCTACCTTGGACGGTTCAACTAAAACACTTCTATATGTTGCTCTATTGACGTTACGCACACCTGATACACAATTATTCCTTCTCGGTGGCCGAAGCGGCTTTGGTTAAGGTAAACATTCTATATGTCTAGGCTCAACTTTCATATCCCATTTTTTCGTTCTGTGTTTGGTTTAATATGAGATATAATTTTACTGATGACGTTTTGTTTTATGATACATATGCACTCCGAAACACATGGGGAAAAACCTATCCTTGGGGTTTTTCCCTTCATGAAATTTCTCTGGGTTTCTCCTCGTGGGTTTGAAGGTTTCGTGTCTAGATTTGGATTAATGGTCTGCCGAGGTAAGGGTTTCTTCCCTGGAATTTTTAATTTCTGTCTTCATTCAAATTAATATTTTTCTTACCTCCAATTCTCGATTTAAATTACAGGTTGGCAAATTGGTGTTAAAACCCCATGGCGAGGGTTTTCAAAGTTCATCGGAATTCCTCCTCTGTGGCTTGGTGATCCAGGTGGATATTGGTGGCCACCCGCCTATTCCACTTGGGGCCCCACCATTGTCTCTTTCAGTTTTTCAGTTTCGGCAGAACTTACTATTTTTAGCAATTTTCAGGTCCTAAACTTCCAGAGCTGTTTTGAGGTCCTAAACGACGTTTTTTGGACATCGTTTTTTTGGCGAATATGATTCCGTTCTCTAATTGATATTTAGAGAAGAAGTTGTATTCCTCGGATAGATATTTCTAACGATATATCATACGCATCAAACGAAGATCATATGCCGAAGTTACATCCCCGGGAAGTTGAAACACCAATTTACCCAAACGAGGCCCATGGTTTTGGTGCTTCATCTCGTAGGGTTAGGTTTTTGGACATTTAGAGTTCTCCACTATTTCTCAATAATAAATAGGCCCTCGAGCCTCATTGTAACAAATTTAAGAGGTTTGTAGCCACCACATCTCTTCTCAAGGATTCGCTACCAGCACCCTAGCTAGTTTATTTTAGTCATTTGATTTTAATGAAATGAAGTGTCGTTTCCACTGCATCTTTTTATTTATGGTTATATGTGTATTCTGTTGCATTCCAGCATAAATCCGGATCATTGGTATCAGAGAGGTCTGCTTTTTCTCGATCCTTCTTTGCATGTCCCCAACAAGGTCGGGGTATAAGGAGTTAGGGCTCGATCTGGTGGAACCTTTGCAAGATCAGCCTCGCAAACCCTGACGGACGCCCATGGGGGACGAAAAGAAAGATGAGGGAGCAGGATATCCTATCAAAATATTGCTCGAGGAGGCCCTCAAAAAACAAAGGAATGCGATGATGGATAACTTTGCCCAGATCCTTCAACGACTGCCCACCGGCGGTGCATCTGCATCTAGCGGCCACTCTGGAGGCGCGACTCCCTTTAAGGTACAAGTAAACTTTGACATTCCCATATTTGAGGGTCAAATAGATGCAGATGCGATAGATATATGGTTGAATCTATTAGAATGATATTTCTCGGTTCATGACTTTTTCGACCGGGAGAAGATTATTTTTGCACTCCTCAAAGCTACCCCCCATGTTAAGGACTGGTGGGAAACCTACTGTGAGAAAAAGGACGAGACAAAACCCTCTCTGTTCTCAGTTGTACCCACTTGGAATTATTTCCGAGATGCCATCAAGGAATAATATTATCTCGTGGGGAGCTACGAGGACAAGTACATACAATGGACCACATTGCGGCAACAAAGGGATCAAGATGTGCATGAGCTGACGAATTTGTTCCATACCCTGCACACAAAGTTGGGTATCAAAGATTCAGAGAAAAATTTGGCGCCAAAGTATCGCGGTTGTCTGCACAAATACATTCAGGAGGAAATGGAGTTCCTTGAAATCTCCTCACTTGGTACGGCATACCAGTATGCTGCCAAGATTGAGTAGAAATTCAAACAGAAGAAGCGAGACTTTGGATCTGTGAATCAAAAGCAAGGGAAAGGTGCCCCCAAACCGCAAACCAAAGGAAAAAGCCAAGGCATGGCGGCCCAAGACAACCTACCAAAGCCACAAGCAAAGAACAACACCGCGAAGCCAAATAAGGACATGGAAAAGTGGTGTGAGTTCCATAAGAGCTCCACTCACAACACAAATGAGTGTCGGGCCAAGCAGTTGCAGGTGGCCGAGATGAGGGCTTTTGAATAAGATGCATGCTTTGACTCTGAATCAGAACCTGACAAGGGGAATGACAAAGGGAAGCAGATTATTGATGCGAAGCCCAACGCCACTGTTGGCACTACGAAGATCCAGAGGGAGGAACCGGAAGATCCAGAGGAGGCAGAGCATCTCTTCCACTCCCAGATGTGGGTAAACAGTTCCCTTCTACAGTTCATTGTCGACAATGGGAGCCAAAAGAACCTCATTTTAGCAGATGTCGTGAAGTGGTTGGGCTTGCCGACCACAGCACACCCACATCCATACACTGTCGGGTGGCTTCACCAAGGACGGGATCTTCGCGTCAGCCAGCAGTGCCACCTTCCCTATAGCATCAAGCCCTTCACGGATGAGGTATTGTGTGAAATTGCTCCTATTGATGTTTCTGATGTATTGTTAGGCCAACCATACTTGTGGAAGGGACATGCTGTGTATGAGTCCCAGCCTTGCGTTGTTATTGTTACTTTGGGAAATAAGTTGTACAGGATACCAGAGGTACCACCGCCTCCCACTATCTCTTTGGTTACTGCAAAAAAATGCAGTAAGCTCATTTCCCAAACTAGGAAATTTGTTTTCCTGATGATCTGCCCCCAGCGCAAGAAGAAGATTGTGGCCACGACCTACAGACATGGCTCCTCTACACGACAAAAACAAATGGACAAGGTAGTGGAGGAGTGCAGGGACATTTTCACCTCATCCACAGGGGTGCCTCTACACTGTCAGGTCAAGCACCCCATTGACCTGATCCCAGGTCCGCTGCTACCCAATGAATCGATATATAGGTGCTCTGTTATGGAGAATGATGAAATCAAGAGGCAGATTCACGATCTGCTACAGAAAGGTCACATCCGGCCAAGTTCATCGCACTGTGGGAGCCCGATCGTGTTGGTACAGAAGAAGGATGGGACTTGGAGACTCTGTATTGACTATCGGGCGCTGAACAAGATCACTGTCTGGAATAGGTACCTGATCCCACGGATTGATGACCAGAGGTACCACCACCTCCCACTATCTCTTTGGTTATTGCAAAAAAATGCAGTAAGCTCATTTCCCAAACTAGGAAATTTGTTTTCCTGATGATCCGCCCCCAGGGCAAGAAGTAGATTGTGGCCACGACCTACAGACATGGCTCATCTACACGACAAAAACAAATGGACAAGGTTGTGGAGGAGTGCAGGGACATCTTCACCTCAACCACAGGGGTGTCTCTACACTCTCAGGTCAAGCACCCCATTGACCTGACCCCAGGTCCATCGCTACCCAATGAATTGATCTATAGGAGCTCTGTTATGGAGAATGATGAAATCAAGAGGCAGATTCAGGAGCTGCTATAGAAAGGTCACATCCGTCCACATTCATCGCACTGTGGGAGCCCGATCGTGTTGGTACAGAAGAAGGATGGGACTTGGAGACTCTGTATTGACTATCGGGCGCTGAACAAGATCACTGTCCGGAATAGGTACCTGATCCCACGGATTGATGACCTTCTGGACCAACTCAAAGGGGAAAAATATTTCAGCAAGATCGACTTGAAGTTTGGGTATCACCAGGTACCAATCGAACCCTCTGATGTGTGGAAGACTGCCTTCAAAGCCAAGGAGGGCCTTTTCGAATGGCTTGTCATGCCTTTTGGGTTGACGAATGCTCCCACAACATTCAGGAGGCTGATGGATGACATCTTGCATCCATTCACCAACTCATTTGTAGTGGTGTCCTTGGATGACATTTTGATCTTCAACCAGACTTGGGAAGAGCACCTCCACCACATCCAAGAAGTCCTCCAAACACTATGGCAACACAAGTTGTGTGCCAATTTGGAGAAGTGCACTTTCAGCATGAACCAGGTTCAATATCTGGAATACATTATTGATGAAAGGGGGGTGCATGTGGATCCAGCCAGGATCCAAGTCATTCAGGATTGGCTAGCCCCAACCACTCTAATAGAGCTTCACAACTTTCTGGGTCTTGCTAATTTCTACCGTAGATTCGTGTTGGGATTCTCTCATATAACTTGGCCCTTGAGTCAAGTCACCAAGGGAGGAGTGAAAGCAAAATTATTTTTGTCAGAATCTCAATAGAAGGAGCTCGTAGAATTGAAACATCGCCTCTGTTCTGCCCCAGTGCTCACATTACCAGACTTGCAACAACCATTTGAGATCGAGACAGATTCCTCTGACTATGCTATTGGGGAAGTTCTTGCTCAACAGGGGCATCCAGTGGCATATCACAGTGACACGTTGTCTGACATAGTTCGAAAGTATCCCACTTATGACAAAGAAATTTATTCCATTGTGCAGGCTTGTCGACAATGGAAGAATGACATTTTGGGGAAGGAAACAATCATCCACACAGACCACCCACCGCTGCAGTTCATACAGACACAAGGGAAGTTGCAGAACGATCGCCATCAGAAGTGGTCCACATATCTACAACAATTTCATTTGAACATCAAGTACAAGAAGGGTAGCACCAATAATGTTGTCGACTGCCTCAGCCGACCATCGATCGTGGCCATAACCACAGTTCTCAACTCTTGTGGGCAAGAGACTTCTGATTGGCCGCTTCTCTATAAGAGCGATCCAGAATTCAGCCACACATACAAGGAACTCTTGGGGGTTACACAAGTTCTAAAATTTCACCTCCAAGATGCACTGTTATGTCACCTGGGACACGTTTGTGTTCCTTGAAGCGAGCATGCCAAGATGATATGGGAAGTGCACTACAGTTGAGTCGTTGGGCATTTTGGGGTAGAGAAAACAGTGGCAGTACTGCAGAAGTATTTCTATTGGCTAAACCTTCGACAGGATGTCGAGAAGTACATCAGATCCTGCACTGCCCTCTCCATTGCCAAATCGACCATCAAGAAGCAAGGGTCTATACTCTGCTACCTACCCTTAGTCGAACTTGGGAATCCATCTCCCTGGATTACATGTCAGGCCTTCCTTCTACTAAGCATGGAAATGACTATGTTTTCGTGGTCATCGATAGATTCTCGAAGATGGCCATTATGACGGCCTGCAAGGAGAATATCACAGCAGAAGCCACTACTAAACTCTTCTTTGAATGAGTGTGGGTTCGCTTCGGGATCCCACAGTCTATCATATCAGATCGCGTCAGCAGGTTCCTCAGCACATTTTGGTCCAGCCTCTTTCCATCCCCAAATTGATGGCCAAACAAAGGTCGTCAACGGGATGATTGTACACATTTTGTGGATGTACAATTCAAAGCATCCACGCACATGGGACGAGAGCCTCCCCTATGTACAACACAGTTATAATCAGGCTCTCCATAGCTCAACCGACCACAACCCCTTTTAGGTGGGCTTGGGATTCCAGCCACTATGTCCCATTAACGTAGCCATGCCATTTGCGGCTACTCCGGCTGATTCGGCTCATGTCCAGTCTGAAGCTGACAAAGCAAACAACTTCATTGAGTGCATTCAACACATCCGCCAACAGGTTCATGACATATTGGATAGAGCCAATGCTAAGTACAAGAAACGACATGATCAACATTGGGTGCCACACAACTTCCAGGTGGGCAACAAAGTGTGGCTACATTTGCAGAAGAAGCGCCTCACTGGACCCCACTGCAAGCTTCGCCCGCTCCGATGTGGGCCGTACACCATCACTAAGGTTGTAGGGAACAATTCCTTCGAGCTCAGTATTCCACCATTCCTTGGTCTGCACCCAGTATTCAATGTAGACCGCCTTCGTCCTTACTTCCCACCTCTACTGGACGACTTTGACATTGGAGAAGAACTCACATCAAAATAGTTAAACCCAGACTGCATGGAACGGGCCACCATAGATTGTATCATGGACATGCAAATCAAGAACACTAGCCAATGAAAGATCGAACTGTATCAAGTTGTCAAAGCATGCCAACTCCTGCACCAAGGCAAGTGGTTCACCAGGGACCAAGTTCAGCAGAAGTTTCCTCATCTCATGGAGGAACTCAACGCAATGGGGACCATTTCTTCCTAAGGGGGGAGGAATGATCCAGGTGGATATTGGTGGCCACCCACCTATTCCACTTGGGTCCCCACCATTGTCTCTTTCAGTTTTTCAGTTTCAACACATCTTACTATTTTTAGCAATTTTTCGGGTCCTGAACTTCCGGAGCCGTTTTGAGGCCCTAAACGATGTTTTTTGGACATCGTTTGTCTGACAAATATGATTCCATTGTGAAATTGATATTTGCAACAACAGTTGTAGTCCTCAGATAGATATTTCTAACGATGTATCATACGAGTCAAACAGAGATCGTATGCCGAAGTTACATCCCTGGGAAGTTGAAACTCCAATTTACCCAGACGGGGCCCATAGTTTTGGTGCTTCAACTCCTAGGGTTAGGTTTTTGGACATTTAGAGTTCTCCACTGTTTCTGAATAATAAATAGGCTCTCGAGCCTCATTGTAACACAGGTAAGAGGTCCGTAGCCACCACATCTCTTCTTAGAGATTCGCTACTAGCACCGTAGCTAGTTTATTTCAGTCATTTGATTTTAATGAAATAAAGTGTTATTTCCGTTACATATTTTTATTTATGGTTATATGTGTATTATGTTGCGTTCCTTCATAAATCCAGATTACTTGGGCAATGCGTCCTTCCAACAACCATGGCTTCGACCACATTTTAATGGTAATTCCATGTATATATGAGGTTTCAGTATTTTTTTTGTTTCCTGATTCCTCTTGCTTTACTACATATCATGCATATTATACTTGCTCTTGTAGGGATTTTCAGAGAGGAAGACCCAAGAAGGGTTGTTGGTACCCATGCTTGCCATGTCCATCCCACTAGGTAATTACTCTGTATTCGTTAAATCTTATTGTAGGTTTTAGTATCCAATTCCTATAGTGAACTAAGACTTTATGGCCATTTATACTTGCATAATTATAGGGTGTTGCCACTATGTAAAGGGTCATGCGAGGGACCGATTTAGTGGTCATTCAACAAGGTAAGAATCTCCACTTGTTTTTTTCTATCGGTTTACTTGTAACACTTTCTTTGTCCTATGCTTTTATAATTTTTAATCTTTGTGTCTGCTTGGTCTGTGTAGATGAGTTCTCCCTACCTCACTACCTCCTTCGCGCCCAAAGCTTGAGGACTTTTGCATGTCGATTAATTTCTGGTTTCTTTTGTCTAGGTTGGTCTCTCGCTCTGTTGACTGCCCTAGAATTAGCATTCCCTACTAGTGATTGTACTCATTTGCTTGAGCATCGAACAATTTGGTTCGATGGTTCTCTGTTCTGTTTCTAGAATTATAAGTGATTCTAATTATTGAGGTCGAGGCATGAGAACTGTGAACCCTTGCGAGGGAGATGTAAATATATGTGTTCACAACTTTAAATTTCAATATATATATATATATATATATATTGACAATGTATTTCTCTACTTTAAATTTCTATTGCTCGACTTCATCTAGCGTGAATATTTTGTTTTATTGTTATTGTTATTGGAAAATTTAGTGATAATATCTACTGTGTGTCGAGTTCTTTGCAAAAGAGAAATTGTCCCGTATATTTTACCTGCAATTTCTTATTTCCAATCCTCTGCTCCATATTATTATTCATTCTTCTATCTATGTTTTGTAAATTACTTCCATTCCTCTGTTTATCTAATGGAAATTCACTGTTAATGACTCATTGTATCAATGGTTAATGCAACCGTGTTGATACTAGTTAGGCGTATTAATACATTGTCCTATTTTTTTGTTTTGGTCAAAGCATATATTGTAGTGTTAAGTAAATCTAATTGGATACTATGTCTTATTTCTTACTTGGTTCTAAGAATACATGCTCGACATAATTATTTTCCTTTTTAAGACTCTTTTTAAATGGATGCACTCGAACTTCCTCTATCGCATGATTTGACCCGCGTTTCCCGAATTATGCTTAATCGTCTATGAATGTAATGCTATCTTACTACATTCCTGTAATATGCCTTGTGAAATCAATTGTTTACTTCTACTATGTAAACCTCTCCCTTTCTATTCGTTCTCTTCTCGAGGACGATAAGCCTCTATTCCTAGTTTCATAAATGAAGTCAGAATAGAGGACCGCCAATGAAGAGCATAGGCACCATAGGAGTAATTCTCCTCCTAAAATAACTACCTCCAGAAAACCCGAAATGAATTCATTTATTTAATTTATCTGGGGAGTTGGGTTAGCAAAGTCTTTTTTTTTTATGATAGCAAAATTCTGGCTTAACACTTGTTATAATAGAATCTACATATGCCCAATTAACACTTATTATAATTAGTATTTACATACAAGGGAACTCTTCTCTTTTAGATCTAAAGAAACATATCGAAACCTATTCTACTGAACTAAATATTAATGCACCGTTGCGCCACAATAAGGCTATCCCCCACATATGGTTTGGGACATAACGTGGGTAATACTATTCACTTAGCTTGAATTAAAGTAACGTGATCAATAACATGAAACGTGCATTAAAGTACAACTCTTCCAGGTTCTCCACTAGTCATTATACAACTGTATATAATTATAAAGCTGCACAAATTCATCGTAATTTCATGGTAATTCACTCCATTGCTTGTTGTTAATAAAATACACCGCACTAAGTTATCTTCAATATAATGCAAAGACTGAATAATGAAATTCTATGGAAGCATCATACTAACCGGAAAAGGTAATTTTGCTTCCAATCCATGATCTTCTTCCTCCAATCTCTCCCCCGAGCAGAGACCTCTAAACCCTAGAATTGAAAACCTCTTCTTATCCTGGTGAAGGCACTTTTATGCCTACATTTTCCCAGCATCGTTTCCATAATGGCGTCCTGCTATTTTGGGTTGCACTTTCCCATAGCGTAGGCTTTTCTTTTGTTTTTTCACAAAAGTATAAGTTTTATTCTTTAAAGCTTGCTTTTTCCACAACATTGCTTTTCCTACCCCTTCCGAGTGCAGTTTCCTCCTCACTCGGCTTTTATTAGATACTTTTCTCCATTCTAATTTTAATTCTAATCATTTTCTTACTCCCCACGGGGTTTTTCAAGGAGATTTTGGAAAGTTTAAAAATTTGATCCTATCCACATGGATTAGAATTTAGGATCTCTTTATACTCTATCTTTTCCAAACTAGTATTCACTTTTCTCAATATTATTAAAACCAAATAATTCTTACAACATTATGAATGTTTCTTAGGTCCACATATTAATTGTCCTTTCTACAATAATTTTCTAGGATCATGATGATCCATCTAAGAAATATGAATACCTCTAATAATATACAAAATGGCTTATTTATTTACGTTCAAAGACTAAATGATTTCTAAAAAGCTCCTTAATGAAGTAGACTCTACATATGCTACTATCACATGCTTCTCTCTATGATGTTATGGAAAATCAAGACTCTTATATAAAAAAGAATGAATATTGTCCTAAAGGAAAGGCCAATATTGATAAATAACGTGAAAAATAGAGTGACTTTTTCAAAAGTAAAGATATTTCACGTCTTCTTTCCTTGGATTCTTCTTAGGTTCTCCCATTTCTTCAGCTATGTGAGTCTCGCTTATTTCCTTTCTCTTGTTATTCTATTGGATTTGACAACCCCTCTTTAAGTGTCCGAAACCATTGCACTTAAAGAATTGAACTTTGGACATATCTTTCTTCTTGGACTTTCCAAACTTTCCCTTCTTTAGTTGCTTAACTCTAGCTAGTAAGGCTTGAGACTGTTCATCTGATCCATTTTCGTTATTTTACCTTGATTATAGGTTCTTCCTAAAGGCATTGGTCCCACAACTCATCAAAGGGAGTTGAATATTTCTTGTATTATATGCTTGTTACGAAGATGCTCCAATCTAGTGGCAATGCATTCAATACACAAATGGTCATTTCTGAATCATAAATCCCTTCTCAAAGCCCCTACAAGCGGTCTCTTAACTGAGATATATTCATGAGAAAGGATTCTTGTACTCATTATTTGATTTCTTCATTCTATATATCTTTTTCCACAAAAACATATTTTTTCCTGATGTAATGACATAGTGCAAGTTCACTAACTTGTCATACGTAGCCTTGGAAGTTTTCAAATTTGCAACAAATGGAATAAGAGGATGCTTAATGGATTCAACTATGATCCTTTGTGCCCTTATTTCCCCGTTATTTTACTTCACTATTTCTTGAGTGTTGTCTTTTCTAGGTTCCATAATTTCACCAGTAAAATACTCAATTACCTCATGTTCAGTAAGTGCCAGGTCTATCCTTTTATTCCATGCTACAAATTCGATGCTCCAACGAGCTTATTTATCTCCTTCAAGAAAGAACCCTTATGACCTGTAGATTCATAAATGGAGTGATAATATGATACTTACTCTATAACCAAGATTCTCCTTTTCTTTGATCATGTCTCCAACCTTCTTGATATATTCAAGATATTTGAAGATACCGCAATAATGTCCTTGAAAGATGTTCCCCGGGATTCCTCCAACAACAACTTTCAAGATGAATGGTACCAAGATTCTTTGATGCTTTATTTAAATATTTATACCAATTAGTGCTTCTTGAGAGAGATAAATTATCCTTTTTATAGTCTTCTTTTGAGCAAGACAAATATTCCCAAGGTCAATGAGGTCTCTCTTCCAGCACTTAATTCTACAACCTGTATTTCCTACATCTCAAACTTGCTAACCCTAATTTAGATTCTCGCAGAGATATTCCTTTGACGAGGGATTGATGTAGTACTCATCTCCTTCAATGTAGAAACCCTCCTTCTAGAAAAATAGGTATTTTCCTTCTTTGCTTGTGTCCTTCAACAAATGATTCCCTTTGACAAGAAAACCATTCTTTGTCTCCACAAGATGATCCTTCCAAATTCTTTATTGTTCACCTTAGCTTTGATACCATGTTGGGAAAATGCTATGTGGCACCTTATTAATTTCAATCTTCCTTAACCTTAGTATTTGCTTGTGAACTTAATTAATATTATTGTGTTATTTCATTTAGATATTTCATCAAACAATTATCAAGAACAATAATAGTAGAAAGAAAGGACACATAGAGTAGGCTCTTAGTTAGGGAAAAAATCGTCCAAAGGGAAAACCTGGAAAAACTCTTCTTCTTCTTATAGAATCTGCTTCCAATGAGACAAAAAAGACCCATAATTTAGAACAAGTCCTCCTCCTAGCCACAGTATTTTTTAGGGATGTAATATTTTTCACATATATAGTATTGTAGGCAACTTTTATCATTTAAAAATTCATACGTATAGAATGTAGGAAAATATTCAATAAAAAACATGTAAGTTACTATTAAAATTGGTAATTTTTTGGCGAATATCATCCATATAATCATATATATGTAAAAAATAGGCACATAATTTTTTCTTCAGAAAATGTCCAAAAAATAACCCATTTGCGAAATTTCACCCATAAAAATTTCCCTACTCCTAGCACCATGTCATCCCTCCAAATAGACCCTCCAATAGGATCATAGTCAAACTAGATAAACCAAAGACAAACCCTTCTCCAACAACAGTAGTCTCAGAATTTCGACCCTTCTTGTAATAGAATTTCAAACTTGCAGTGACTGTAGAAATTACGAGCCCTGCAACCACTCTAGAAACTCACACGTGTAAGAGAAAATTGCCCAAAAACTTTTCCTTTCCCTTCACCATGGTTTCTCCTTGCTTTTGATATCTTGTATTCTCTTTCCTCAACCTTCACTCCTCTTTCTTCATCCTTGTTACTGCAAATAAAACTTGTTGGTGATGAGTGCCAAATGAGGTCAAAGATGTGTTTTTTTTAAGCTTTTTATGTGAGTTGAATATCTCTCCTTTGGCTGATTTGTCTCTTCTAGGGCCGACATGTTCTCTTGAGTTTTCCAAGACCTTGTAGACTGAAAATAAATTATTTTACAAATTACATCCAGATGGGTCTTATAAACATGATGTTGACTCCTTTGACTCATGATAAATAAATCTTGTGACCTAACAAACCATGGAATCATGAAGACCCTGATTTCATCTAGAATACCATCAATAATGGGCATGAAATCCATGCCTTACCATTAAATGGATCATGGGGTTGGGATCAATTTGAATATATTGGTATCTAACTAAGGTTGGATTTATCTAGTCACTAAGTCAGGAAAATAAATCACTGGGGCCTTCTTAGTTTTGAATTCATGCTTCCTCTAAATTTGTACAAGTAGTAATATAAGATTACAATCAATTAGCCGAGATGTGGAATACAATTTTTTTATACAACATGCCTGTACAATTTTGCTGTTAGGAAACTTTCATGACCAATTGTGGAAGGCCATAGTGTTGACTACCTCATCATAAGTTTTCCTGAAGAAAGAAGAGAGAAATGTGTATTTGAGTAGTGTATTGGATTTTCCACATGAGAAGAGAAACAATAATGGGAAGCACATAAGGATTGTTGATATTTCAGCTGCAGCAAGGTCATTTGGGCCGACCATGAATGTTGGTTTATTGAAACACACTGCTACAGATGCGACTTTGGATATTTATCAGGTTTTCGATCACATATTCAAATGCACCTTAAACAGAAGCAAAAAAAAAGGTGATGCGAACAGAAAAGGAAAGAAAATGGAGTGATGTATTTTGTTTGGAAAGTAATTTTCCAACTCAAATTCGCTCTCGTCGAGAAACAACTGTACTCCCATGTATTGCAATGAATGATAAAGGATGTTGGTAAACAACTTATTCACATAAAAGACACCAAATCGTCACTAATTTTGGGTTGGATAATGGATTTGTGTGAGAGAAAGTCATGTTGAGCCCTCGGAAAAGTCAAATACGAAACCAAGCTCAAACCCATGGAGTATGTGGAGGATCTGTCACCGACCATAAAATAAAAGGTCGAACTGTGTGGAGGAGGGGCAATAATTCGTAAACATATATTTTAAGTCTAGAGGTAATTCCCATGTAGATCGATGTCTGCTACAACGATACCAAAAAAACTGAGAACTATTGGCCATACCATGATAAAAGGTCACGCGACTGGTTATAGAGACATGATTAGCATATATCAACGATGATATGATGCCGTCGTTGGAATTTTCACAGCCAACATTGCTTTAATCAGGATTTTCCTAGATTATTAGAAGGCATTCGTTTTGTTTGGGTAATTTTTTTGGCCTTTTTTTATGACGTAAAAATGTTTTGGTGTGTGTTGCGGTTTTAATATATTATAGTGTGTTATTGTCCAACTATAATGTGAAAAATGAACTGAAGAACCAATTATAGAACATATTGACATATTTTCAAATTGGTGGTTTTGGATACATACAATGCCACAAGAACATATCTCTAATTTGATTATGTATAATCTGTTATAAGCTTGTGGTCTCGTCTAGAGCCAGGAACATCAAATTATAGGTTAATTTGATTATGTGTTTAAGAGGTCATCTTGTATACTTGACTTCTGAATACATTCAGTATCCAGACTTCTGTCTTCATAGATAACTAGGAAAAATAGTGGAATACCATGTGTTCAATATATTGTGGTATGTCCATAGGATGGTTCAGTATCAAGACTGACCCGTCATTCTCCGGGAGGTCGAGAAGCGTCAATTTTGCAAAGTACGTCAAATATGGTATGAAGAAGTTATGTATTAAATGGATCAAGTAACAACTTGAATATGTGGTAGTGAATATAGAGCGGTGTTTGCAAGATTTCAGAGTGGGTGTATGTGTTAACGAAGACCAGTTATATAGAGATCAATATTATTGTTGTAATATGTGTTTTCCATGAAAGAATTAAGGGAGGGTGTTGGAAGTAATGCTTCTGATGACATGCGCAGTTGTCATTATGAGTCACGATGAGTCAGTCTATATGTTGTTGCCTCGTATGTATGCATCGTAGTCATGATCTAGATGTGTCTAAGTTAGTAATTTATTTCCTATATATTTGTAATTGTTGCTATAAATAGGGATATTGAAGTCTGATTTGTCATGTGTATAATCTCTCTCTGATGTCACTCTAATTTCTAGCAATGATCGCTACTAATAATAGTTAAAAAAAATAATGTCAGTTTAGGGAATATATCTTCCTCTCCCTCCTCAACCTCTCTCTATCTCCCTCTTCTTCCTCCTCTTTTCCCTCTTTCTATTCCCTCATCCTCCTCCTATTTTTAAACTTTTCCAAGTTATCTAATGCATATAGATTCTTAGGAAAATATAAATTAAATTATAATGCACACACACTAAGAATTAATTTGGAAACCCTTTGTACAGTATACAAATAAAACATAAAGCCACACCTCTCTGTTTTTCAACGTAGTAAATTCACCATTTTTATTTGCAAAATCTCCATAAAAGGGGGATGAAACTAAATTATATCATAGTGTCCCAAAGACGAAAATTTCCCAAAATAAAAGGAATATAACCATAGTAGTTAAGGTGGTGATGACATAATGGGCCATGGGGAGTGTAGTTGGTACATCAACTGTCCAGGACCATAAATTTATCATATGAACTTCATTTTTGGGTTCTATTTATATTCTAGGAAACGTCTTGATAATATTTATAGAAAGGGAGAATACAAACTAGAGGATTCCTTCAAATTCTACCCTGATTGCAATGAAAAACTCCAAAATTTTGTTTCTGACTTGAAATATGTGCAAAAATTTGTTGTAAATAAGATTATAGAGTTAAATATGGTTTTTCGATGCTCAAAATATTGAATAAATATTCCCTAACCCACGCATTTTCTTTAGTACTCCTTCCCATTCTTTATTTTCTACCCATCCTTCCTCCTCCTCGTTCATTTTTTTTCGTACTTTTTCCCTTTCCTCTTCATTTTATACTCATCCTTTCTCCCTCCCTTATTTTCTTGTCCCCCTCTTACTATTGATCATTTCCTCTTTCTTATTCCCTATCATCAAATTTTTCTCCCACCACTTTTCATCTTCCTCCCTTCTTCATCTTCCTATTTCCCCGCAAATAATCATTCACTTTTTCTTGAATCCTCCTTACTGTTTGTCTCATTCCACTCCCTCAATTTCTTCTATATTCATCCTCTTTTTCTACTCTTATTTTTTGATTCCTCATTTCTTCACTTCTTCTTTGATACCCCATTCCTCCTTTTCTTCTTTCCTACTTTATACTTTCCCTCCTGTGCTTCCCCACCTTCTTCCCTATTTTTCCTTCTTCAATTTCTTCTTTGTATTTTTTATTCACTTACCTCACTTTTATCCTCTGTTTTCTCCTCTCCTCTCCTTTCCCTCTTTCCTCCTTCATGCACTTCTTTGAGAATTGCGTAAAACCAAAGGTTATGTTTTTTCTCTTCCCCCTATTTCTGATTATCTTCATCTTATTTTCCTCCTCAATTTCTACTCCACCTCTATTGAGAGTCATCTTTCCTCATAATCCTCTTTGATCTCCACTCTTCCTCTTTTTCTTCCCTCCTTTACCCTCCTGTCCCTCTTCCCAAAACTATCTTACATCCTTCCTTATTTTTAAGTTTCATCTTCCTCATTCTCCTTCTCTTCCATATTATCGTTGTAACTTCACTCTTGTATTCTATTCTCTACCCCTTTCCCCCTCCTCCCTCCTTTCACAAATTACTTGAGAATTTCATAATACCCAAGGATATATCTCCTTCTACTCCTAGCTTTTCTCTTCTCTTCCCCTTATTTTACTACTCTTTCTCTACTTCTCCAATTTTTGGAGTCATTCTTCCTCATCTTCTTTGTCTTTGAGATCCTCTTCTTCCTCTTTTTATTCTCTGATTTCTCCTTCTCCTCTCCTTCTTCCCCATCCTTCCTTCTTTTTTAGGTTGTTCTTCCTATTTCTCCTTCTCTTTTATATTCCCTTCCCTCACTTCCATCTCCTCTTCTCTTCCATTATTTCCCCACTTCACTGAGAATTGTATAATAGTTAAGGCTACACCTTTTCATATGGGTGAGTTATGTCTTTAAGGTAATAATTTTTGGACAAAGCTTTATCTTGAATATATTTATGTATTTTGGATTGTAGACTATTTTGATTATTTCATTCACATTATAATTATTCCTGTTCAAGCCCCTAATTATGTAATTCCATTTTTATAGATATGAGTTCAAGTGGATTTAAATACAGAGGTATGATAATGATAACAAGAGAAAGGACAAGGAAAGTTAATAGGGGGAAAAATGTTGCTGACATGAAGGAAGGAAAAAGAAAGGTCAATAAAGATAACGTATCACATATTTTATTTTATTCACAACTATGGAATTGTTATAAATGAAAATCCTTCAAATTTCCAATGAAGAATTAATGTATGCCTTCAATAATGCTTACAGAACAATGATGGAATATTCAAAACTCTTGCCTAAGGCGATTAATTGCTTTGAAAAACTTGTATGTGGTTAGACGTAATCATCTATTAATTGTAATATGAGTGATAAGTGGGTTTTAGAAGGCGAGGAGGGAATTGGAACTAGTTCAACCAACCTATGATGTTAGGTTCATTGCTTTAAATTACATGTGTATACACATCTTTGTTCAATGTTGTAGAGTAAGTCAAAATTTCCCCTCGGGTGGTGTTGTACTAGTGGTAGTATACTAGTTATTTACCGGGGTCACATGGTTATTTTATTATTTGATACAAGATTTCTTCATCTTATGTATATATGTTTGGTTCTTTTGCTCACATGGTGTGAAATTGATTGAATGTTGGTGTGTTAAAAATTTGTAATTGTGTCTCTGAATCTAGCTCTCGTGGTAACACGCACCATAACTTACGAACTTGTAATATAATTATGTGGGTATGTTAATTCATATCCCATGCTATAAAAGTAAGTAAGTAAGTTAACATTAACAAAGATGGACCTTTTACACGATTTTGATTTTTTCAATTAAAAATGTTTGGAAGGATGAAAGTTTTAGGCAATATATTTTATATGCAGTTTGTATTTGTAAGGCTTCTATTTGCACAATATGAATATCATAACTTATATTTGGATCCTAAACCTGTATATTGAGGAAATATGAAGTATTTTCCCTAAAATATCTCCAATTTATAACTTCTTGAAAATTTTCCACTCACCATTTTGATACTATAATAAATGTCTATTTTGTAATCTTCTCCACTTGAAAATTTTCAAAATTTTACTGAGATTTTAGGATATTATTGTGCCCAATGACACTTTTTACAATTAATGGAGATGTGTGGTTCCCTAGATTCTCAATATGGAGTGGAAATTGGCATTAAAAAATATTATTAATGAAAAGACATTTTGATGTTGGCTATAAATAAAATATTTCAATATGTATTAATTAAATTAAATATATTACAACTATATTTTTATATATAGTAAATGTAAGAAGAAAAACCATTACTACATCTAAGTGTTTCTTTTTTCTTTTTTTGTTTTGTTTTGTTTTTTCTTTCAATGTAAGCTTTGAAGAGAGATTATATTAGATCATTTAAGAATGATGATAATATAATTTTTTTCCACATGCATGGGTCTGACACGTGGAAAAACCAGGATAGTAGAATTATAAAATTGATTTGCTCCACTAAAAATGTTTGAGTTTAAAATAGAAAGTTATAAAAGAATGTTTTCTTGAACACCTTGAGCCTAGATTATTTAAGTCTATGGAAGAATTATTGTCTATCTAGAATTAAAAAGAGAAAAAAGAAAAATACTATTGAGAAGGATAATAAACTAATTTGTGACAGGTGGATTGATGTCCTCCTTTGAGTGAGATAATTGTAAATGGGGCCAATTTCTTGTTTCTCCTCCAATATTTCCACTAGAAATTTCCCCGTAATTGTCTTTAACTGGTGGAATATATTCACTATTTCATAAATTCATGATGTGATTAATCCTAAAGACATTTCATAATCAATATGGATCACAAAAGTATAAGATCAAATATTTTCATGTACTCAATATTGCTTTTCCTGGAGTTTCTTGTATGTAAAATCAAATTTATCCCACCTACTCCAAAACATCTTCATTGGAGCGAGTCTCCTTTTAATTCTAGTTTCTCTCTCTATATTCCCCATGTCATTTTTCATAGCGAGAGCGACATTGTTATAATATATTATGCTTTAATTCTTTATTGCTTTGGAGCTAGAGGCTCCTAAGATATTGCGTGTACCTCTTTTGTTTGAGAATCCTCTACCTTTCATCATGGTGAAGGTCAAAATGAAAAGAAACCCAAAGAGAGAAGAGGATAAAAGGAGTCCAAATACTGAAATTTGGAAGAGAGGGTGTGAGGGAAATATAAAATATTTTCCATTTTGAGTCTTTTGTTTCCTAAGGAAATGGCTCGGAAAGATAAGACCCATCTAAGAGGCAGAAATAAGACTTGAAATGGAACTTGGGAGACCAAGAGGAAAAGGATACAAAAGAACGAAAACAGTCGGGGCTCAAACTAGACCAACATCAGGAACATTGATTGTTTTGAAGAAACATAGATGAGAGACACAAGAAGGATTTGAAGACCTACCTCTAAGAAGGAGAGTTTTAAAATTTTTCCCCAAACGAAAGGATGACACATAACAAAACATAGCAAGGTCGAGAGAAAAAGCGAAAACTGCAGAGGTCGGGGGAGGGAAGAAACATAAGGTAGAAAGGAAGTGAAGGATAATAAGAGCCAAAGTAGAAAGCAAGATTGATAGGAAAATCTAAGATGAACAACTAGCAATTACATGAGGGTTGACACCATAACAAGGAAAATTTAATAAGAGGTCATGAAAGGGGTAAGGAAATTCCTTTGTGATGTCTGATAGGGGCAGGTAGAGTGTGGAATGAAATCAATTTAAAATGACATCATGCATGAATTTCTCAAATCAAAGCTAGTCACAAGAAAGGAAACATTAAACATAGAAGGATAAATGAGAGAATGTAGCACAAACCTTATTTCATGGACACATTGAGAAAGGGGAGGACATTCTCATTTGAGGTGAAGCTACAATTCACATCTTATTTTTGGATACCAACATTATAAATGAGAAGACCATATTCGGTGAAGCTGCAATTCACATCTTCGTTTTGGAGACCAACATTAAAAATCATAAGACGATATTCGATAGTAGTTTAGGTACCCTCCTCTGGTTCCTTTGCGAAGACAACTATCAGATCTCAAGATGGTCGGATAATGCTTGCTGAAGCTTTGACGAATGCCTATTAATGACATAAAGGGTGCGGGGGTGCCCTAAACCTCATGCATGCTGCATTTAAGCAAGGTGGACATGGCATTCAACCTTGGATGTCAAGCCATAGGACAAGCATTAACCAAATTTAATTCATTCCATTTGATGCAGCCTTGGGACAATATATGGTTTTTATACTTCCCAATAGGAGGGAGATATTAATTGCATTAAAATGGAGTTAATACTTGCCAATATGAGGGAGATACTAATTGCATTAATGTATTGATAAAAAAAGGAGTCTTTCAATGCGAGTCATAAATAATGTATTACAATGTCCCCTCTCTCTCTCTCAAGGAATATTCTCGTTGTTGCAATGTCCATAATTTTATTTTGAATTATATTAGGCAATTCAAGGTAAAAAAAATTTCTGTGTGGGAATATTGTGGTTGTTGGTATAAAAGGTAGGAGATTAACATGGAGTTGACACATACAATTTAAAAAGAAATATTAAATATTAAGATAAAAGAAAACTATATTTCATGTTGTATATAAAATAATATGATATCAATTTTAAGTATATAGGAATTCGACGTAAAAAAAAATGTTATATTTTGAAACATATAATTTGAAAAAAAATTACAATATTTTAGATATGTATTATGAAAAATATTTTAATATGTAGGTTAATTAAAATAATTTTATATTAATTTTTTTTTAATGTATAAATAAACAACTTTCAAAATTAAAAGAGAGTTGAATTATGAATCAATAGTGTTTTAAAAGACAGTTGAATTATGAATTAAAAGTGTATTATTTAAAAGTAAAATACATTTATACTTTAGATGAAAATGTCTTTAGGATTAATCACATTATTAGGATTTGGTCGAAATCCTAGTGATGTGATTAATCCCAAAGGCATTTTCATCTAGATGACAAAAGTTTTAGATTGTACAAATCCTAATAATGTGATTACTCAGAAAAAAAAATTCATCCAAATTATGGATAAACATTTTCATCTAAATTATGGATCTTAGATCGTACATTTGTACTATTTTAGAACTTCTTAATGTAAACCAAATAAAAATAAAAATAAAATTTAGAAGTAAAAAATTCCAAAATCTGATTGAACGTGTTCTATCTCTATGCCAAAATATTATTGTATCAACGTGTTCATATGTTAATAAGGTAGACCAGTCGGGAGTCTGATCATTACGCACAACACAACATGAATTGAATTTTGATTACTAGGGTATGCTGATTTTCGACAATGGCACAACCCCGCTTGAAGAAGCATTGCATGATTCGAGGCAAGTGGAGTACCATTCTCAACATCTATCATACCTACTTGAAGCCATAAGGTGCATGCGTGCGTGCGTGCAACATATACACGTATTTGCTGTTGTTGTTATTTGAGTTTGAGTTTGCCATGTGGAGTGTGAGTTATTAACCAACGCTTTGTAATTTGAATTGCAGGGAGGGAGCGGATGTCCGAGGTTATGTGGTTTGGTCGCTTCTGGACAACTTTGAGTGGGCGAGTGGATATGACTATCGATTTGGTTTATATTATGTTGATTACAACGACAAACCTCCCCATTGGTTTAGAAACCTCCTCCAATCATAGAACAAACTCGTCGACGTTGGTTGAGAAACCTCCTCAACTCAACTCAAATCATAACACAATTATTGTTTAACGCCATATCTCAATATGGCGTTAAACCATAGTGAAGTTGGGATTATTGAATGACAAATCTAGTAGTGACCATAGTGAAGTTGGGATTATTGATATTTTATAATGCTTTTTATTAAAACCAACTAAACATGCATATTCATTGTTGTTTTCTTATTATAGCCAACATTGCTTTTATATTTAGAGAATATTTTAATTGCATTTTAATAAGGATACCTGCCAATAACAAGGATCACACATCTCTTTCAAAATGGTTTGTATAAAGTGCCCCCAGGCTCAATCAAGCATTGTTGTATATTCATGTGAATTTTCTCTAAATGCTCTTTGTTGTACACTCATCACCTTTTTCCACACGCAACATATGTTGTGAAACGCATTGATACTTCCTCCATGCATGGATCATATTACACTCTCAAATAACAAGCTTTATTCTTTGGAGCCTCTCATGAATTTATAAATGATTTTTTTACCGCATTAAATGAAAGATGCATAGGAGAGAATTTATGAGGTTTTGAATTCTTATAAGTGAGTGAAATTTCAATGTGCTCATTGTTTATTACTTTGAATTGACTAGAAAGATCAATTTCAACATTTACGGTTTTGGCTGACTCAATTAGAAATATTCCAAAAAAAATTAAATAATTTATAATATGAAATGATAATTAGATATGTTATTCAAGTCATAGTACATAGTCTTGTGTGCTTTGGCCCTTAATCTAGGATATTTTTCCATCAAACAAGGAATTGTGGGAAGTTCGAGCTATGTTGTCTACACAGTGAAAGTGGCCCGTGGTTTTTTAGAGCACTCAATCCATTTGTATATTAAAAAACATATTTAAAAAAAAAAAAATTACAATTCTAGGAAAAATGGTATTGCTACGTTTCGGCAAAAGAAGTGAAAGCACTAGATAGTCAGAGTGCCCCAAATCATAGTCCATTACAAGTATGGATAAATACATACAAATTTGATTTAAATTCATATATGAATTAATGATATTTCATTTTCCTTATGACCTTTCATTTAAAAACTTCCTAAACCTTGATTTAATGATAAAATAGCTTATTATTATTAACTAAAATTAAGTATCTTAGTTATGTCCACTCTATTATATTTTCACAGTGAAATGGCATGCAAGAAATTTACTATGAACAAACATATATAAGTTTGTAACAAATTAGCATATCAAGGAATAAAGTATATATATAGGAGGAAGTTAGGAAGGAGAAATAGATATAGGCCCCTTTTCTGCTTTGACCACCATGTTTTGAGAGAATAAAAAATCATCCCCCATTATTAATAGAAAAGGGGCTAGCAATGTGATCATGATGAATAAGAATCTAGAAGAGTTGATATTATAAATCTAGTTAAGAGTTGAAGGAGTCAAAATTACCTTCTAGGAGTCTATCGAGTTGTGTTTTAACTAGGATAGTTGGAGGAAAGGAGGTTTCATTCCATTTGAGTGCATTTTGTTCCATTGATGAGTAGAGAATCCTAGAGTTGATAGTGAGAGAACAAATAGAGATGGTTTGTGCAATATAGAAACGCATAGGCCAACCAACCACACTTCTTTTGTCACATACCCGATTTTTATTTTTTTTCTAGCTATTTTCCTCACCGTATAGGGTTAGGGAGATCCTCGGGTTCATTCTCCTCTGAGGCCTATTTTTTTCCATCACATTGTTCTACTTTATTCTATTTTCTTATGATCATGTGTACACAATTCTTGAAACATTTGGATGTTTAGAAAACTTATTAAATAAGGTCAAGTGTGATATGGTAAATCTAACTAGTATATTTTGTAGCCCCATTGTTTGATTAGGGCACCTCACATAATTTGGATAAAGGCTTATTTAACTTCCTAATAAGATATGTATGTTGGTGGAGGGTTTGTATACATATATCATGGTGCTCTTGCCAAACTATAGGCCAACATTTAAATTTGTTACATATCTACCCGCCTTGCGTTGGAGTTATGGCAACGCTCCATATGGAAACACCATCCACCCACCGATCGCCAACTGTATATATCCATGTGACATCTTTCCTCTTTCACGTGGTTTACTCAGGTCTCAAGGTAAGTGATGGTGGACAATTGAGATCAATCCATGATTGATCTACGAACCTCGTGCCATTTCACAAACCCTAAGGCCTTAACCTCGTTTGTTTCCTCATTCGTTCGGTGATGGCATTGTAATTTCGGAAGAGGTGGTTGTGGCTGCCCTTCGACCCTTCCAGGGTATGGGATGCTCACCTAGCTTGGACGGTTCAACTAAGAAACTTTTATATGTTGCTCTATTGACATTACGCACACCTGATACACAATTATTCCTTCTCGGTGGCCGAAGCGACTTTGGTTAAGGTAAATACTCTATCCGTCTAGGCTCAACTTTCATATCCCATCTTTTTGTTATGTGTTTGGTTTAATATGAGATATAATTTTACTGGTGAATTTTTGTTTTATGATACATACGCACTCCAAAACACATGGGGAAAAACCTATCCTTGGGGTTTTTCCTTCATGAAATTTCTCTGGGTTTCTCCTCGTGAGTTTGAAGGTTTCATGTCTAGATTTGGATTAATAGTCTGCCGAGGTAAGGGTTTCTTCCCTGGAATTTTTATTTTCTGTCTTCATTCAAATTAATATTTTTCTTACCTCCAATTCTCGATTTAAATTACAAGTTGGCAAATTGGTGTTAAAACCCCATGGCGAGGGTTTTCAAAGTTCATCAGAATTCCTCCTCTGTGGCTTGCTGATCCAGGTGGATATTGGTGGCCACCCGCCTATTCAACTTGGGGTCCCACCATTGTCTCTTTCAGTTTTTCAATTTCGGCACAACTTACTATTTTTAGCAATTTTTCGGGTCCTAAACTTCCGGAGCTGTTTTGAGGCCCTAAACAACGTTTTTTGGACATCGTTTGTTCGACGAATATGATTCCGTTCTGTAATTTTTATTGGCATAAGCAGTTGTATTCCGTGGATATATATTTCTAACGATGTATCATATGCGTCAAACGGAGATCGCAGGCCAAAGTTACATCCCCGGGAAGTTGAAACACCAATTTACCCAAACAAGGCCCATGGTTTTGGTGCTTCATCTAGTAGGGTTAGGTTTTTGGATGTTTAGAGTTCTCCACTGTTTCTCAATAATAAATAGCCCCTCGAGCCTCATTGTAACACATTTCAGAGGTCTGTAGCCACCACATCTCTTCTCAAGGATTCGTTACCAGCACCCTAGCTAGTTTATTTTAGTCATTTGATTTTAATGAAATGAAGTGTCATTTCCACTACATCTTTTTATTTATGGTTATATGTGTATTCTGTTGCGTTCCAGCATAAATCCGGATCAGTGGTATCAGAGCGGTTTGATTTTTCTCGATCCTTCTTTGCATGTCCCCAACAAGGTCGGGGTATAAGGAGTTAGGGCTCGATCTGGTGGAACCTTTGCAAGATCAGCCTCGCAAACCCCGACGGACGCCCATGGGGGACGAAAAGAAAGATGAGGGAGCAGGATATCCTCTCAAAATATTGCTCGAGGAGGCCCTAAAAAAACAAATGAATGCGATGATGGATAACTTTGCCCAGATCCTTCAACGATTGCCCACCGGCGATGCATCTGCATCTAGCGGCCACTCTGGAGGCGCGACTCCCTTTAAGGTACAAGTAAACTTTGACATTCCCATATTTGAGGGTCAAATAGATGCAGATGCGATAGATATATGGTTGAATCTATTAGAATGATATTTCTCGGTTCATGACTTTTTCGACCGGGAGAAGATTATTTTTGCACTCCTCAAAGCTACCCCCCATGTTAAGGACTGGTGGGAAACCTACTGTGAGAAAAAGGACGAGACAAAACCCTCTCTGTTCTCAGTTGTACCCACTTGGAATTATTTCCGATATGCCATCAAGGAACAATACTATCTCGTGGGGAGCTACGAGGACAAGTACATACAATGGACCACGTTGCGGCAACAAAGGGATCAAGATGTGCATGAGCTGACGAATTTGTTCCATACCTTGCACACAAAGTTGGGTATCAAAGATTCAGAGAAAAATTTGGTGCTAAAGTATCGCGGTTGTCTGCACAAATACATTCAGGAGGAAATGGAGTTCCTTGACATCTCCTCACTTGGTACGGCATACCAGTATGCTGCCAATATTGAGCAGAAATTCAAACAGAAGAAGCGAGACTTTGGATCTGTGAATCAAAAGCAAGGGAAAGGTGCCCCCAAACCGCAAACCAAAGGAAAAATCCAAGGCATTGCGGCCCAAGACAACCTACCAAAGCCACAAGCAAAGAACAACACCGCGAAGCCAAATAAGGACACGGGAAAGTGGTGTGAGTTCCATAAGAGCTCCACTCACAACACAAATGAGTGTCGAGCCAAGCAGTTGTAGGTGGCCGAGATGAGGGCTTTTGAATAAGATGCATGCTCTGACTCTGAATCAGAACCTAACAAGGGGAATGACAAAGGGAAGAAGATTATTGATGCGGAGCCCAACGCCACTGTTGCCACTACGAAGATCCAGAAGGAGGAACCAGAAGATCCAGAGGAGGCAGAGCATCTCTTCCACTCCCAGATGTGGGTAAAGGTTTCCCTGCTACAGTTCATTGTCGACAATGGTAGCCAAAAGAACCTCATTTTAGCAGATGTTGTGAAGCGGTTGGTCTTGCCGACCACAACACACCCACATCCGTACACTATCGGGTGGCTTCACCAAGGACAGGATCTTCGCGTCAGCCAGCAGTGCTACCTTCCCTATAGAATCAGCCCCTTCATAGATGAGGTATTGTGTGAAATTTCTCCTATTGATGTTTCTGATGTATTGTTAGGCCAACCATACTTGTGGAAGGGACATGCTATGTATGAGTCCTGGCCTTGCACTGTTATTGTTACTTTGGGAAATAAGTTCTACAGGATACCAGAGGTACCACCACCTCCCACTATCTCTTTGGTTATTGCAAAAAAATGCAGTAAGCTCATTTCCCAAACTAGGAAATTTGTTTTCCTGATGATCCGCCCCCAGGGCAAGAAGAAGATTGTCGCCACGACCTACAGACATGGCTCCTCTACACGACAAAAACAAATGGACAAGGTTGTGGAGGAGTGAAGGGACATCTTCACCTCACCCACAGGGGTGCCTCTACACTATCGGGTCAAGCACCCCATTGACCTGACCCCAGGTCCGCCACTACCCAATGAATCGATCTATAGGTGATATGTTCTAGAGAATGATGAAATCAGGAGTCATATTCAGGAGCTGCTACGGAAAGGTCACATCCGGCCAAGTGCATCGCACCGTGGGAGCCCGATCATGTTGGTACAGAAGAAGGATGGGACTTGGAGACTCTGTATTGAGTATCGGGCACTGAACAAGATCACTGTCCGGAATAGGTACCCGATCCCACAGATTGATGACCTTCTGGACCAACTCAAAGGGGAAAAATATTTCAGCAAGATCGACTTGAAGTTTGGGTATCACCAGGTACCAATCGAACCCTCTGATGTGTGGAAGACTGCCTTCAAAGCCAAGGAGGGCCTTTTCGAATGGATCGTCATGCCTTTTGGGTTGACGAATGCTCCCAGAACATTCATGAGGTTGATGGATGACATCTTGCGTCCATTCACCAACTCATTTGTAGTGGTGTACTTGGATGACATTTTGATCTTCAACCAGACTTGGGAAGAGCACCTCCACCACATCTGAGAAGTCCTCCAAACACTATGGCAACACAAGTTGTGTGCCAATTTGGAGAAGTGCACTTTCGGCATGACCCAGGTTCAATATATGGGATACATTATTGATGAAAGGGGGGTGCATGTGGATCTAGCCAAGATCCAAGTCATTCAGGATTGGACAGCCCCAACCACTCTAACAGAGCTTCACAGCGTGTTGGGATTCTCTCATATAACATGGCCCTTGAGTCAAGTCACCAAGGGAGGAGTGAAAGCAAAATTATTTTTGTCAGAATCTCAATAGAAGGCGCTCGTAGAATTGAAACATCGCCTCTGTTATGCCTCAGTGCTCACATTACCAGACTTGCAACAACAATTTGAGATCGAGACAGATGCCTCTGACTATGCTATTGGGGAAGTTCTTACTCAACAGGGGCATCCAGTGGCATATCACAGTGAGACGTTGTCTGACATAGTTCACAGGTATCCCACTTATGACAAAGAAATTTATTCCATTGTGCAGGCTTGTCGACAATGGAAGAATTACATTTTGGGGAAGGAAACCATCATCCACGCAGACCACCGACCGCTGTAGTTCATACAGACACAAGGGAAGTTGCAGAACGATTGCCATCAAAAGTGGTCTACATATCTGCAACAATTTCATTTGAACATCAAGTACAAGAAGGGTAGCACCAATAATGTTGTCGACTGCCTCAGCCGACCATCGATCGTGGCCATAACCACAATTCTCAACTCTTGTGGGTACGAGACTTCTGATTGGCCGCTTCTCTATAAGAGCGATCCAGAATTCAGCCACACATACAAGGAACTCTTGGGGGGTACACAAGTTCTAAAATTTCACCTCCAAGATGCACTGTTATGTCACCTGGGACACATTTGTGTTCCTTGAAGCGAGCATGCCAAGATGATATGGGAAGTGCACTACAGTTGAGTCGTTGGGAATTTTGGGGTAGAGAAAATAGTGGCAGTACTGCAGAAGTATTTCTATTGGCTAAACCTTCGACAGGATGTCGAGAAGTACATCAGATCCTGCACTTCCCTCTCCATTGCCAAACCAACCATCAAGAAGCAATGGTCTATACTCTGCTACCTACCCCTAGTCGAACTTGGGAATCCATCTCCCTGGATTACATGTCAGGCCTTCCTTCTACTAAGCATGGAAATGACTGTGTTTTCGTGGTCATCGATAGATTCTCAAAGATGGCCATTATGACGGCCTGCAAGAAGAATATCACAGCAGAAGCCACTAATAAACTCTTCTTTGAATGAGTGTGGGTTCCCTTTGGGATCCCACAGTCTATCATATCAGATCGCGACAACAGGTTCCTAATCACATTTTGGTCCAGCCTCTGGTCAATGTTGGACACCAAGCTGACCAAGTCCACAACTTTCCATCCCCAAACTGATGGCCAAACAAAGGTCGTCAACGGGATGATTGTACACATTTTGTGGATGTACAATTCAAAGCATCCACGCACATGGGACGAGAGCCTCCCCTATGTACAACACAGTTATAATCAGGCTCTCCATAGCTCAACCGACCACAACCCCTTTTAGGTGGGCTTGGGATTCCAGCCACTATGTCCCATTAACGTAGCCATGCCATTTGCGGCTACTCCGTATGATTCGGCTCATGTCGAGTCTGAAGCTGACAAAGCAAACAACTTCATTGAGTGCATTCAACACATCTGCCAACAGGTTCATGACATATTGGATAGAGCCAATGCTAAGTACAAGCAACGACATGATCAACATTATGTGCCACACAACTTCCAGCTGGGCAACAAAGTGTGGCTACATTTGCAGAAGAAGCGCCTCACTGGACCCCACTGTAAGCTTCGCCCGCTCTGATGTGGGTCGTACACCATCACTAAGGTTGTAGGGAACAATGCCTTCGAGCTCAGTATTCCACCATTACTTGGTCTGCACCCATTATTCAATGTAGACCGCCTTCGTCCTTACTTCCCACCTCTACTGGACGACTTTGACATTGGAGAAGAACTCACACCAAAAGAGTTAAACCTAGACTGCATGGAACCAACCACCATAGATTGTATCATGGACATGCAAATCAAGAACACTTGCCAATGAAAGATCGAACTGTATCAGGTTGTCAAAGCTGGCCAACTCCTGCACCAAGGCAAGTGGTTCACCAGGGACCAAGTTCAGCAGAAGTTTCCTCATCTCATGGAGGAACTCAACGCAATGGGGACCATTTCTTCCTAAGGGGGGAGGAATGATCCAGGTGGATATTGGTGGCCACCCGCCTATCCACTTGGGTCCCCACCATTGTCTCTTTCAGTTTTTCAGTTTCAACACAACTTACTATTTTTAGCAATTTTTCGGGTCCTGAACTTCCGGAGCCGTTTTGAGGCCCTAAACGACGTTTTTTGGACATCGTTTGTCTGACAAATATGATTCCATTGTGAAATTGATATTCACAACAACAGTTGTAGTCCTCGGATAGATATTTCTAACGATGTATCATACGAGTCAAACAGAGATCGTATGCCGAAGTTACATCCCCGGGAAGTTGAAACACAAATTTACCCAGACGGGGCCCATAGTTTTGGCGCTTCAACTCCTAGGGTTAGGTTTTTGGACATTTAGAGTTCTCCACTATTTCTCAATAATAAATAGGCTCTCGAGCCTCATTGTAACACAGTTAAGAGGTCTGTAGTCGCCACATCTCTTCTTAGAGATTCGCTACCAGCACCCTAGCTAGTTTATTTCAGTCGTTTGATTTTAATGAAATGAAGTGTTATTTCCATTACATATTTGTATTTATGGTTATATGTGTATTATGTTGCGTTCCTTCATAAATCCAGATCACTTGGGCAATGCGTCCTTCCAGCAACCATGGCTTCGACCACATTTTAATGGTAATTCCATGTATATATGAGGTTTTGGTATTTTTTTTGTTTCTCGATTCCTCTCGCTTTACTACATATCATGCATATTATACTTGCTCTTGTAGGGATTTTCAGAGAGGAAGACCCAAGAAGGGTTGTTGGTACCCATGCTTGCCATGTCCATCCCACTAGGTAATTACTCTGTATTTGTTAAATCTTATTGTAGGTTTTAGTATCCAATTCCTATAGTGAACTAAGACTTTATGGCCATTTATACTTGCATAATTATAGGGTGTTGCCACTATGTGAAGGGTCATGCGAGGGATCGATTCAGTGGTCATTCAACTAGGTAAGAATCTCCACTTGTTTTTTTCTATCGGTTTACTTGTAACACTTTCTTTGTCCTATGCTTTTATAATTTTTAATCTTTGTGTCTGCTTGGTCTGTGTAGATGAGTTCTCCCTACCTCACTACCTCCTTCGCGCCCAAAGCTTGAGGACTTTTGCATGTCGATTAATTTCTGGTTTCTTTTGTCTAGGTTGGTCTCTCGCTCTGTTGACTGCCCTAGAATTAGCATTCCCTACTAGTGATTGTACTCATTTGCTTGAGCATCGAACAATTTGGTTCGATGGTTCTCTGTTCTGTTTCTAGAATTATAAGTGATTCTAATTATTGAGGTCGAGGCATGAGAACTGTGAACCCTTGCGAGGGAGATGTAAATATATGTGTTCACAACTTTAAATTTCAATATATATATATATATATATATATTGACAATGTATTTCTCTACTTTAAATTTCTATTGCTCGACTTCATCTAGCGTGAATATTTTGTTTTATTGTTATTGTTATTGGAAAATTTAGTGATAATATCTACTGTGTGTCGAGTTCTTTGCAAAAGAGAAATTGTCCCGTATATTTTACCTGCAATTTCTTATTTCCAATCCTCTGCTCCATATTATTATTCATTCTTCTATCTATGTTTTGTAAATTACTTCCATTCCTCTGTTTATCTAATGGAAATTCACTGTTAATGACTCATTGTATCAATGGTTAATGCAACCGTGTTGATACTAGTTAGGCGTATTAATACATTGTCCTATTTTTATTGTTTTGGTCAAAGCATATATTATGGTGTTAAGTAACTCTAATTGGATACTATGTCTTATTTCTTACTTGGTTCTAAGAATACATGCTCGACATAATTATTTTCCTTTTTAAGACTCTTATATAAATGGATGCACTCGTACTTCCTCTATCGCATGATTTGACCCACGTTTCCCGAATTATGCTTAATCGTCTATGAATGGAATGCTATCTTACTACATTCCTGTAATATGCCTTGTGAAATCAATTGTTTACTTCTACTATGTAAACCTCTCCCTTTCTATTCGTTCTCTTCTCGAGGACGATAAACCTCTATTCCTAGTTTCATAAATGAAGTCAGAATAGAGCACCGCCAATGAAGAGCATAGGCACCATAGGAGTAATTCTCCTCCTAAATTAACTACCTCCAGAAAACCCGAAATGAATTCATTTATTTAATTTATCTGGGGAGTTGGGTTAGCAGAGTATTTATTTTTATGATAGCAAAATTCTGGCTTAACACTTGTTATAATAGAATCTACATATGGCCAATTAACACTTATTATAATTAGTATTTACATACAAGGGAACTCTTCTCTTTTAGATCTAAAGAAACATATCGAAACCTATTCTACCGAACTAAATATTAATGCACCGTTGCGCCACAATAAGGCTATCCCCCACATATGGTTTGGGACATAACGTGGGTAATACTATTCACTTAGCTTGAATTAAAGTAACGTGATCAATAACATGAAACGTGCATTAAAGTACAACTCTTCCAGGTTCTCCACTAGTCATTATACAACTGTATATAATTATAAAGCTGCACAAATTCATCGTAATTTCATGGTAATTCACTCCATTGCTTCTTGTTAATAAAATACACCGCACTAATTTATCTTCAATATAACACAAAGACTGAATAATGAAATTCTATGGAAGCATCATACTAACCGGAAAAGGTAATTTTTCTTCCAAACCATGAGCTTCTTCCTCCAATCTCTCCCCCGAGCAGAGACCTCTAAACCCTAGAATTGAAAACCTCTTCTTATCCTGGTGAAGGCACTTTTATGCCTACTTTTGCCCAGCATCGTTTCCATAATGGCGTCCTGCTATTTTGGGTTGCACTTTCCCATAGCGTAGGATTTTCTTTTGTTTTTTCACAAAAGTATAAGTTTTATTCTTTAAAGCTTGCTTTTTCCACAACATTGCTTTTCCTACCCCTTCCGAGTGCAGTTTCCTCCTCACTCGGCTTTTATTAGATACTTTTCTCCATTCTAATTTTAATTCTAATCATTTTCTTACTCCCCACGGGTTTTTTCAAGGAGATTTTGGAAAGCTTAAAAATTTGATCCTATCCACATGGATTAGAATTTAGGATCTCTTTATACTCTATCTTTTCCAAACTAGTATTCACTTTTCTCAATATTATTAAAACCAAATAATTCTTACAAAATTATGAATGTTTCTTAGGTCCACATATTAATTGTCCTTTCTACAATAATTTTCTAGGATCATGATGATCCATCTAAGAAATATGAATACCTCTAATAATATACAAAATGGCTTATTTATTTATGTTCAAAGACTAAATGATTTCTAAAAAGCTCCTTAATGAAGTAGACTCTACATATGCTACTATCACATGCTTCTCTCTATGATGTTATGGAAAATCAAGACTCTTATATAAAAAAGAATGAATATTGTCCTAAAGGAAAGGCCAATATTGATAAATAACGTGAAAAATAGAGTGCCTTTTTCAAAAGTAAAGATATTTCACGTCTTCTTTCCTTGGATTCTTCTTAGGTTCTCCCATTTCTTCAGCTATGTGAGTCTCGCTTATTTCCTTTCTCTTGTTATTCTATTGGATTTGACAACCCCTCTTTAAGTGTCTGAAACCATTGCACTTAAAGAATTGAACTTTGGACATATCTTTCTTCTTGGACTTTCCAAACTTTCCCTTCTTTAGTTGCTTAACTCTAGCTAGTAAGGCTTGAGACTGTTCATCTGATCCATTTTCATTATTTTACCTTGATTCTAGGTTCTTCCTAAAGGCATTGGCCCCACAACTCATCAAAGGGAGTTGAATATTTCTTGTATTATATGCTTGTTACGAAGATGCTCCAATCTAGTGGCAATGCATTCAATACACAAATGGTCATTTCTGAATCATAAATCGCTTCTCAAAGCCCCTGCAAGTGGTATCTTAACTGAGATATATTCATGAGAAAGGATTCTTGTACTCATTATTTGATTTCTTCATTCTATATATCTTTTTCCACAAAAACATATTTTGTCCTGATGTAATGACATAGTGCAAGTTCACTAACTTGTCATACGTAGCCTTGGAAGTTTTCAAATTTGCAACAAATGGAATAAGAGGATGCTTAATGGATTCAACTATGATCCTTTGTGCCCTTATTTCCCCATTCTTTTACTTCACTATTTCTTGAGTGTTGTCTTTTCTAGGTTCCATAATTTCACCAGTAAAATACTCAATTACCTCTTGTTCAGTAAGTGCCAGGTCTATCCTTTTATTCCATGCTACAAATTCGATGCTCCAACGAGCTTATTTATCTCCTTCAAGAAAGAACCCTTATGACCTGTAGATTCATAAATGGAGTGATAATATGATACTTACTTGATAACCAAGATTCTCCTTTTCTTTGATCATGTCTCCAACCTTCTTGATATCTTTAGGATATTTGAAGATACCGCAATAATGTCCTTGAAAGATGTTCCCCGGGATTCCTCCAAAAACAACTTTCAAGATGAATGGTACCAAGATTCTTTGATGCTTTATTTAAATATTTATACCAATTAGTGCTTCTTGAGAGAGATAAATTATCCTTTTTATAGTCTTCTTTTGAGCAAGACAAATATTCCCAAGGTCAATGAGGTCTCTCTTCCGGCACTTAATTCTACAACTTGTCTTTCCTACATCTCAAACTTGCTAACCCTAATTTAGATTCTCACAGAGATATTCCTTTGATGAGGGATTGATGTAATATTCATCTCCTTCAATGTAGAAACCCTCCTTCTAGAAAAATAGGTATTTTCCTTCTTTGCTTGTGTCCTTCAACAAATGATTCCCTTTGACAAGAAAACCATTCTTTGTGTCCACAAGATGATCCTTCCAAATTCCTTATTGTTCACCTTAGCTTTGATACCATGTTGGGAAAATGCTATGTGGCACCTTATTAATTTCAATTTTCCTTAACCTTAATATTTGCTTGTGAACTTAA